>JAUEKU010000010.1:1962623-1979676 GCA_032274805.1 Gypsophila paniculata
ATTATTATTATTATTATTATTATTATTATTATTATTATTATTATTATTATTATTATTATTATTCTTGAAAATGTTGATAATATTGAAATATTCTTAAAATTCATATTATTTATCAAAACTTCGGAAAACTTCAGATACTTATTAAAAACTTCATAAAACTTAAGAAAACTTCAGACTTCAAACTTTAGAAAACTTCGGACGAAGAGAACAGACCCTTGGCAAATGACATTTGGAGCAATTGTTGGACTTCTCAACTTCCAGTATTAAGGATGGCTCTCTTTCTTCAAGTCTTGAGTCTGTGATCTCGGCTGCCAGTAGGGTGGCTCAACTTCGTAGTACCGTTGGAAGATATTGTCATTGAGACATATACATGTCCATAGGGTCTTAGTGTTTTTAATCTATTTGGAGCATTTAGTTCAGTAAATGTATCATGACTAGAGGGAATGCTCTCAATGAATTTGATTGATCATGTACTTTGATTTTCGAAAAAAAATTTGGACTCGCAATTACGTACAGTTCGTGCACACATAGAAAGAATATTAAAAGGGTAACAGTAAAATAGACAATATCACAAGATTTTGACTTTTGATCATTCTGAAACCTTTTGCAGCTTGATGGTCGTGTGAAAACCTTGCATCCACGTATACATGGGGGAATCCTTGCTAAAAGAGACTTGAAACATCACATGGAAGCTCTGGAACAACATGGCATAGGTGTATTATTATTTAGAATCATTGTTGGCCGTCCCATTCCGTTCTCCTCCGGTAAATAACTAATGCTGCTTGTGGCTTTGGCAGGTGTCTTTGATGTTGTCGTAGTAAATTTGTACCCTTTCTATGATAAAGTTACTTCAGCTGGTGGAGTTACATTTGAGGAGGGTATTGAAAATATAGACATTGGTGGACCCACCATGATTAGAGCTGCTGCAAAGGTAGTTTCTCACTTTCTTTAAGAATCTGCTTTCTGCCTGTAAAATTTCATGGCATTTGCATTGCTGACATGTTTGCAAACTTAATTTGAAAATGTTGGTTATGGAACAATGTTACAAACCTTATCTATATCGTTTAACTCATAATGAAAGACTATTGTCACAGTTTCATATATATTTCACGTCTGATCTAATCGTTTCATGTTCACTATTTTGACCATTTAGTTGTGCTAGTTTGTCTTCTATTCGATTGAGGATAGGTTTGTACTTTGTATGCTCGTTTCCCAATGTGGATGTAGCTTAAGTCTCACCTTTGTTTTACTACAGTTTTCGTATTGATCCGCTCTCCAAAATAGAATTATATGTTTTGTATCTCCTAATTGTTTGCATGTTAAACAGAACCATAATGATGTGTTGGTGGTGGTTGATCCACAAGATTACACTGCGCTGTTAGAATATCTCAAAAGAGGTCAGGATGACCAGCAGTTTCGTAGGAAGCTTGCTTGGAAGGCGTTTCAGCATGTTGCGGCATATGATTCTGCTATTTCAGAGTGGCTATGGAATCAAAATGCGGAAGGTATTGTCTGTAGAATGTGTAGTTTATGATTTAAGTACGAGACTGTTGGCTGTTTTCTTTTGCTATATCCATTGCGTTTGAACAATTTTTCAAATAGGTTTCTTCTTTTAGCTAACTTTTATGTAACTGTCGTGTGATTCTTTTTATATATTCCTTTCTCATTTATCACAAGCTCTTCAAATGCAAGGAGATAATCTAATGTTTTATTTATTTATTTATTGGTAGACAAATTCCCTCCCAGCTTCACTGTTCCCTTGTCCCTTAAAAGCTCTCTTCGTTATGGAGAGAATCCTCACCAGAAAGCTGCATTTTATGTTGACAAAAGTCTTGCTGAGGTCAATGGTGGTGGTATTGCTACGGCTGTTCAACACCACGGAAAGGTGAGACAAATGTGGGCTCTAATTATTGTTTAACGACCAATACTATTGATAATCTATCTGCTACTGTGACATAATACTATATTTTTTTTTTCTTTCTCACTTAAATTACCCTGTCCACCTCCAGTGCCACACGAACTTTGACGACCATTGGTGACTATATTTTCCAAACTAATCCAAGCCGGTGATTAAACTTGTATTGACTCGACCCAAATGTTATTCAAAACTAGAAAGTTACTATTCAAAGTAGACGTAAACCCACATTGATCAGAAACCGAATTGGCCCTATCTGAAATTACTTTGAATTAAATCCTTACTAATTGTGACGAGGATGACCATGTCCATAACTACTTGAACTTAAACTAATTCATACCTGAAATGAGTAAAACTTGTATTGACTCGATGTAAGTCCTGATCAAATAACCCATTTGCCAGTATTTATCGGCAACCTTCAATGCATATCTCACCTTCTCGTACAGCCTCCTATGCTCCTCTAATTACTACGTGGCCCCTTATCATCTCTCCCTTCCCTACTCGCTCAAACACATCAGCCACCCTGAATAACCCTTGACTAACCCAACCCATCTTCTCTTTCCCCCATGTCCTTGCACCACCACAACCAATTGTAATGTGTATGCCAAATCAATTTCTAGGTTGGTTTTCCCTTGCTTTCCGAATTCTCTCATTGTATACATGCACTCTACAAAGGAATTTTTAGATTTTTGCTTCATCTTCCTATTGATGGTCACCATATGGATACAACAGCGGAAACATTTCTTTCATGAAGAAATGCCAGGACTGTTGCTGTTATCAAAACAAATAGACATCTATTTTTCTTGAACATCATTGTATGTATTGCAAGGCCAAAAATATGTTTGGCCCCGGTTAAATTTGATGTTCCCAATCCCTAATTCAAAAGCAAAATGCTTATGTCTTTCCTGACCTGGATTCACTTATGTCCGTGGATATTATTCGTTAATTTTTACTAAACCCAATCACCGCAATGATAATCATTTCAGAATTTGGGATTTGTCTGTTTTCACCTAACTGATACGAAGTAATGTTTTTCTGCAGGAAATGTCATATAATAACTACTTAGATGCCGATGCTGCATGGAATTGTGTGACTGAATTTAATGACCCTACATGTGTGGTGGTGAAGCATACAAATCCTTGTGGAGTAGCTTCACGTAATGATGTTCTTGAAGCATACAGGCTGGCTGTCAAAGGGGACCCAGTTAGTGCTTTCGGTGGCATCGTGGCTTTCAATGTTGAAGTTGACGAGGTAATTCCTTTGATTGCATTATACTACCTCCATCCAAAATTTACTACCGCCATTCGACTCTATGGTCAATCAAATGATTGTTATCAAATTTGACCATAAATCTTTCTAAATATATGTAGAGATACAGTGTAATATTTGCCACAATTTCTCAACTATAGGATCGTCTTATATCATAGGGTCGGCATTATAAACTCTAACTAGTTTAGCTCCCGTGCAAAAGCACGGTTTATTAAATTATATATTTTTTAGTTAATATATTTTAGAAAAAAATCATTTGAATTTTGAAATAAAATTGACCTATATATTAATTATATAAATATATTATTAGTCTCTAAAATGATTAATAAAATATTATAAAATTAATACCACAATATGATTCTTAATTTTTTTTAATATAAATGACAACAATATTGTAGTCCGTATGTACTTTCCATGAGCAATATTTTATATTTCAAAATATGCATTGTTTTTAATTTAAGTTACAAAAATATAATATAATTTTTAAAAAGATATAAAAGCAATAAAGTTTTAGTTGTGCTTTTTAGAATTTATTATTTGTAGCCTTGTAGGAAATAAAAAAATATAATAAATATATATAAGAATTTGTTTCCATAAATATTAAATAAGTGAGAAATCATTTTGAAGGGAAAATTTTTAATATGGAGGTGACATGTAAGTATGTAACATAGCAAAAGTGTGTTTTACAGAGTAGTATATATGAGGATTAGCAACCAAATGTTAATGTTGATACACCAATAAATACTTTAGTCAGAGATGTCTTGCGATAAATTTATCGTGAAACCGACTCATTGATGAAATACTGTAAAATTATATATACCGTTGACGTTAATAATTACATAGAAATACCGTAAAATTACGTATTTCACTAACAACAAATATCTAATTTATTTATTTATTTATTAACAAAAGTACATACACCTTTTGAGTCGCTTTACTAAACAAATGTTAGACATAACTCAAGACATAACTCACAGCTAAATTAAAATGGCAATACTCTCATAAGTCACGGCCACACACTCCCTCAAAAATGTAAAAAAAAAATAACAAAAAATTGAAAAAAGGGGAGTTGATGTTGGACAAATCAGCAAGAACTTACCCAAAGAAACCACATCATTAATGATGATCCCTGTTGGAATATGCCCACATGTGAGGTTGTCCCACATCGGTTGTGGAGAAAGAAATGCTCACTATATATAGTCCAAGGGTCCTCCTATTGCCAATTGGTTTTAGGAAATGTGGATTTTCCTTGGACTTGTAAAGTGGGCTTTCTCCTCCACCCAGGTATGGTCATACCCGTTTGCATTCTAACAATCCCATTAACACAATGGTCTTCATACGAATAAGAGATGTATTGTATCCAACAGGGATAATATAAGTGTCAACGATGGATGATTGGAGTTGGTGATTCCATGCATGGTCAGTTCCTTGTATGAGATTGACGGAGTTATATTTACATTCATCACCGTAGATTTTGGGTCTCTAATTGATGAGTAAATTATTGCTATTTATTTTTAGTTTGAGTTTCTTACAATACTTTACTTTTTGATCATATATATTAATAAATGATATACGTGAAATTTTTTAATCATAGGTACAATAATAAAATATATTTCCAGAAAATAATGCTTGTCATATATGGAGAATTATTTTAGTGAATTAATATTTTAGCTTATTAATGCAATATTATTATTTTATTTATGGAGCTAATATCATTCACATTCACATATTTAAAATTAAATATGCTGGAAATATTAGTGGAATTAATTTTTTTTTTTTTTTTTCATATTTAGATAAGTTGAAATTATTTTATGAAACTCGTACTTGCCTTAGATGTGAAGATTGACATAGTGATTAAATATTTAAATATTTAAATTACCTAAAAAGGAGTTGTATAGATTTGATAAATTAGCGGCTCACGTTATAATGACTAAAGTGGCATGCAGTTTTTATTAGGATTTTTTTGAGCGGGAAAACAGTGCATAAGAGAGTGGCACGTGGATATTAATTACGTAAGCCAAACTTTCTTTTAGTAGATAGGGGGATGGTTATGTAATCTAATGTGCTGCAGTACGTTTAGTTTCAATTACAATGCTATTGTACGTAATGATTGTTGTTTCAGGGCTTCATTTCAAATTTTCCATTTTGGTCTCGCAACATTTTCTATTTTAGAAGGTTTCAAGAGCAATGGAGGCATAACTTTTTTATGAACAAGGGATGCTGAATAAGTGCATATACTTGTCTTCCACCTTGATTTGGGATTATTCGTTAGTACTACTAGTCTGCATTCCTTATCTGCTTAATTTGACTATAAACGTTTGATCGATAATCCTCCATGTAGCTCGATATTTATTACTTAGGGTTTTTCTGGATTAGTCTCTCACTCTCCACTGACTACTGATCATGTATTCCTGAAAGATAAAAAAGTGTGTAACTGAAATATTAAAAATTATTTTTTGTTTTTTTTTTCTCTGCTGAGTACATTTTTGATGTTGCATTGTATTCGCCTGTGTTGACGGGTTGCCTTGCTGCTCTCCAGGCTCTTGCGAAGGAAATAAGGGAATTCAGAAGTCCTACAGACGGGGAGACCCGTATGTTTTATGAGATTGTGGTTGCCCCCAAGTATACGGAGAAAGGTCTTGAAATTCTACGTGGAAAGTCAAAGACCTTAAGAATCTTGGAGGCAAAGAAGAATAACCAAGGAAAACTTTCTTTGCGACAAGTTGGTGGTGGTTGGTTAGCTCAAGAATCTGATGATTTGACGCCTGAGAATATCAACTTTAAAGTTGTCTCTGAGAAAAGCCCAACCAAGGAGGAGCTAACTGATGCACAATTTGCATGGATTTGTGTGAAGCATGTAAAGAGTAACGCCATAGTGATCGCTAAGGTGAAAACCCGAACCCCCCAATTCCTCGCATTGATATATGTACAACAGGCTGCCTAATTTACTCTTTCACGTTCTCCTTGTCTATGTATCATGTCTGATAAACCAAAAGAGCCACAGTTCTATATCTGCTGCTGATTGAAATAAAAATCCATGATAAAAGACGTGAGTTGGGCTAACAGTTTAATTTTTAATACTTTTGGCAGAACAAATGTATGCTTGGTATGGGAAGTGGGCAGCCAAATCGTGTGGAAAGTTTGAGAATTGCGATGAGGAAAGCAGGAGAGGAAGCCAAGGGTGCAGCTTTGGCGAGTGATGCTTTCTTCCCATTTGGTAATTGCCTTATTGAGTTACACTTTATCTTTCGCAGCCAGAGTGTTCTCCCTCGAATCCACACATTTTTTTATGTTCTCTTTTGGATCGTCTTTTTAGGAAAGCATGTGCAAGTGGGTATTAAACATTACAGTTATAATGTACCCTTCCTCACTTGCTCTTAAAGCATGTGCAAGTGGGTCATTATAACTTTATAAGGGCAGTAAAGGAATTGTGTTTTAGTAGACTTTCCAAAAATAGAAACATAAAGAAGTGATCACCAAAAAAAAACGCAAAGAAATGCATGGATTAGAGGAAATATTAAAATTGGCAAAGATTTGAGTGATGGATTGATAGGCAAATTCAGCTCGCAACGCATGTATGTTCAATGATGGATGCTACAGAAGTACATAATCTCTGGCACTATGAACAAAGAACAAATATTTGACCGATACATCTTGTATTTGGCTGGCTATTGTATAACCGACATATTTGATGCTGACCTATACGACTGATAAAATATACTCCCTCCTATCCAGACCAAACATTGACTTTATCACACTTGCCGAGGCATGTTTTGCAACACAACTATCGTTAGCTATACATTATAAAAAATTATAAAAATTTGATATTCTTATTGTACTTAGAATACAAATCAAACAAGATCCCAAATGGATATATTTTATCTTATACAGTATATTTTACGGAACGCCAAAGACCTTCTACACACATGAATAGTGTCAAAAAGTCAATGTAACCGTTGGTCTGGATAGGAGGGAGTAAAAGAAGTTGAGATAAACTGTTATTTTCTGCACCACCTCATCCTAACACCTTGTTTACGACAAAGCTAAACTTTCAAGATGTTCTTTTGCTGCATCAAAATTAAATTGAAAAAAAGAAGTCCCTTTGTGTCAATTGGCTGCAGTTGACATTATTTTTACTAAACAGTGAACTTAAGGCTTTCTAGTTGATTGAAATATAGTGAGTAATTGTGCTCATTCAGTTACTAATACTACACGTATGGATGTTGTTTTGTTAACAGCGTGGAACGATGCAGTAGAAGAGGCATGTAAAAGCAGTATTAGTGTCATAGCAGAGCCTGGAGGTAGTATTAGAGATAAGGATGCTGTCGATTGTTGCAACAAGTATGGCGTGTCGCTACTTTTTACTGAAGTGAGGCACTTCCGCCATTGATCATCAATCAAGTTTTGGTTCTATCAGCTTGTCATTTGCTACTACGAGCAGACCACAAAGTTACATGGGCTAAGTCAAGCTTAGCTTTGGTCTAAAGTTTTGGTAATAATATTGTAACCTTAGTCATCTCAAACTCGAAAAAATAAATTAAACCGTGGATGTTAACTCTGGATTGTTAGGTGCATTGTCTGAAAAAAATTTGTAACAAAAAGTTTGGATTATGTGATTGCCATTTCGCTAATGTGCTTAGAATTTAGTTGTTTGCTTTGAAAGTAGTATGGTTATGTGATTGCCATCTTGCTATCGTATTTAGGATTTGGCTGTTTTGCTCTGAAAATATTACGGTTATTAAGTTTCATCAAAAGTCTTGTACATTTTTCCGCAGTGCCAGTTATGGGTAGAATACTTGGGTCTATTATTTTCATCTTGTTTTTCCTTAACTTATCAAACACATAAGAAAACTTGAGAAAATAAGAAAACTTGAGAAAATAAGAAAACTTTAGAAAACATAAGAAAACTTAAGAAGAAAATTATAGAAAAAATAAGAAAACTTAAGAAAACTCCAAAAAATTTCAGAAATTTCAGACTTCAGAAAATTTCAGTCGAAGAGAACAGACCCTTGCACTCTGAGAATGGGATCAACACGAACAAGAATTCAAATTTTCTTTCTCCAATATTCTGGTGTCGACCTTGCATGCCGATATTCTCCATCCGTTCTATTTGTATAGTCAATTTAATTATTGTGGCCATACAATTTGAATTTTGACCGATGTTTCTCAACAATATGAAATTATTGCAACTTCTTGAAATTATTGTATGATATTAACTGCATTGCTAAATCAAACATGATAAACATTTGGCATTCTTGATAAGAAAAATAGTTAAATGACGCTTATTCAGTGATGCAAGGATTACTTAAATAAGTGGCAATTTTCTTATACTCAATAATAACGTACTTCGTGATTTAGTTTCACGGCAACCTGACAAACGATTACGAGTGGTTTAATTTACATCTACCTTTCATTTATCCACATTCTCAATCGGGGAATTGAGCCTCATCTTTCTTCTCACTTTATTTGCCCTCTAAATACCTCGATCCAAACAAGGGGTTAGGATTTAAGAATCCATCATAAACACGGATCGTGGACTTGAGATTCACTTGATCTAAGCCTTTTACAGACATCAATTGATCAACAACTTTATTTCTCCATCTAAATGAGGGGTTAGAATCATACAGTAATCTATGTGGATCCATTTGAAATACAATTTGTCCCGTTTTCGTAATCTACTCTTCATGATTTGAAAACTTCTCAATATAATTAGTGAATCTCAACTTTTTCACCACCTCTGTCAATGGAAGCCAAGACAGCATCAATTACAATGTGTATCTTTCTGCTGATGTTTGGCCACTTCTTTTCAGTGGGCAAACCAAGCCTTTTGATGCCATCGACCAAAGACGAGAACTCCTTTATCATCAAAACTTCCTGTGGATGTTCATTCTTGACCACGTGATTAACCGATTCTTCCTTGGTTTCCGTCTCAGTTGATTTCACAGTATTCTTTGTCGAATATGATGTAGCACATGTCCTTGGGCACTCCGTGTAGTCGTACCACTTCTCAAACGTACGCGTTGGCTAGTTCGTCTAGGGTCCAGTCTTCTCTCATGGGTACGAAGTGTGCAACCTTCGTCAAACGATCGACTATTACCCAGATTGCGTCTTTCCTTAACAGCGTTCTTGGTAACCCCATTACGAAGTCCATGGACGTTGAATCCCATTTGTTCATCGGTATTTCTAAGGGTTGTAGCATGCCACCAGGGCATTGGTGTTCGATCTTGATTTTCTGCCAGGTTAGGCATCGGGAATGTATTCAGCTACGTCCTTCTTCATTCCGTGCCACCAAAATTGTCATTTCACGTCCTTGTACATCTTGTCGGTTCCCGAGTGTACTGAGTACTTTGTCATATAGGCTTCATCGAGAATCTTCCTTCTCAAAGTCTCATCCTTTGGTACACACCAGCGTCCTCGGAACCTAAGGCTATCATCGGGGAATATCTAGAATTCCTCCGTCCTTTAGGCTTGTACGTCTTCTCGCAATTTTGTTAGTACAGGGTTATCCTTCTGCAATGCGCGGATTTCCTGGTACAGGTCTAGTTCAACGGTCATGGCAGTTAGTTAGGCTTCCTTACCAACTACTATCTCAACATCCATTCTTTCCAGCTCTTGAAGCGGGCCATGCGATGCTTTTCGGCTCAAGGCGTCAGCTACCACGTTAGCTTTCCCTTCAAGGTATTGGAGGTCAAGATCATAATCTTTGATGAGTTCCAGCCATCTCCTTTGTCGCTTATTTAGCTCTTTCTGACTAAATATGTACATGAGGCTTTTGTGGTCGGTAAAGAATTTGCACTTGACACCATAAAGATAACGTCGCCAAATTTTGAGTGCAAAGACGACAGCGGCTAGTTCTAAGTCGTGTGTCGGTTAATTACCCTCGTGAACCTTTAGTTGTCGCGAGGCGTAGGCAATTACTTTACCCTTTTGCATTAGCACACAACCTAAGCCCATCAATGAGGCATCACTGTACACCTCATATTCTTCACCATCGGTGGGTAGAGCTAAAACGGGGGCGGTCGTGAGACGCTTCTTCAACTCTTGGAACGCTTGTTTGCATTCTGAAGTCCACTTGAACTTCACGTCCTTTTGCAACAATGGCGTCATAGGTCTCACGATCTTGGAGAAATCTTGCACGAAACGGCGGTAATAACCGGCTAAGCCTAAGAAACTACTGATCTCGATAACGCTCTTAGGTGCTTCCTATTCTTGGACGGCCTTGACCTTGGCGGGGTCTACCATTACTCCTTGGGCTGATATTATGTGTCCTAAGAAAGCGACTTTTTCAAGCCAAAATTTGCACTTTGATAGCTTAGCATACCACTTATGCTTTGATAAGATTTCAAGTGCGGTTCTTAGGTGTTCACTGTGTTCCTGATGGTCCTTTTAGTACACTAGGATATTGTCGATGAATACTATCATGAACGTATCCAGATACTCTTGAAATGTCCTATTCATCTGGTCCATGAACACAGCTGAAGCGTTGGTAAATCCAAACGGCATCACTTTGAACTTGTAATGTCCATATCGAGTCCTAAAGGCAATTTTTAAGATGTCTTCATCCTTTACGGGGATTTGGTGGTATCCTGACCTTAAGTCAATCTTAGAGAATACAGCGGCTCCCTTCAATTGGTCAAATAGGTCATCGATACGTGTTAATGGGTATCGATTCTTGACGGTGACCTTATTCAACTCGCGGTAATCGATACACAGGCGCATTGAACCGTCTTTCTTCTTGACGAATAGCACTAGTGCTCCCCAGGGTGATACGCTTGGTCGTATGAAACCCTTTTCAATCAACTCTTCGAGTTGCTTCTTGAGTTCTTGTAACTCAATTGGGACCATTCGATACGGTGCTTTGGATATGGGTGCAGTTCCAGGTATTAGGTCTATGGTGAATTCCACGTCCCTTTCTGGGTGTATCCCAGACAACTCTTTGGGAAATACTTGCAGAAAAGTCACAGACTATGGGTATGTCCTCGAGTTTCGGCGGTTTTTCTTCGACTAGGCTTACGTTGCAAAGGTATACTTATGCTCCTTTCCTTGCACAACGTAGGACTCGCATAGCCGATATCACTTTCGTTTCAACTTTCTGTCGTGGATGACGGTAAGTTACTCTTGAATACCGCGGGTGCATAAGGATGATCTTCTGTTCTCGGCAATTTAACACAGCTCCATAACGAGATAGCCAATCCATACCAAGGATTATAACGAATCCAGGTAATTCCAAGCGGATTAGGTCATCTGAGAATGTCCTCTTCTCGATCACAATGGGTACATCCTTAAATATCGTACTACTACGCAAACTTTGGCCGTTAGGTATGGTTATAGTAGCGTTAATCGGTGTGGAGTTAGTTAACTTAGCTTTGTCTACGAATGTCGATGATACATGAGATAAAGATGCTCCAATATCGAAAATAACTAAAGCATAAGAGTCAATAATCAAGAACTTACCTAAGATTACATCAGCTCCTTCGATGTTCAGCTCTCCTTCTTGCTCACCCTCTCCAGTCATCGCATAAGCTCTCCCCTGGACTGGTCGGTTGTCTTGTCCTCCAATCTTCTTTGGGCAAACCGTCGACTTGTGTCCAACTTCGTTGCAGAAGAAATAGACAAGCGGTTGTCTGTTATATTGCTTTCCTGGGTGTTGCGGTCGTTTGCATTGAAAGCAAGTGTTGGGACCTCTGACGTTAGCAGGGACATGGTTACGCGGGTAGTTACGCACCGGTTGGTTCAATTGGGGTCTCTTGGCAGGCAAGTTGGGTCTCACCATTGGCGGTCTTGATAGAGGTGTCTTAGCGCACTGGGCCTGAAGGGCATTCTGGCTGGTTGGGGCCTCAAAGTGAAGTTAGTTGGGTTCATAGGAGTTGAGTTGGTATGCTTCCTCTTCTTCTCAACGTTCTGGATAGCAGCATTGATGGTCATGGCCTTCTCATAGGCACTCTGGAAACTAGGGAAGTCGTGTCCTAGCATCAGTTGCCGTAGCGTGGGCTCCATCTGCCTCACATACTGGTTAATCCTTGACTCCTCGTCTGGCATAAGTCGTTTGGCGAACTTAGATAGTTCATCAAACTTACGAGTGTAAGCAGACAGTGTCATACTTCTCATCTCAAGGTTATTGAATTCTTGCTCTTTCTGATGCTTTAGAGTTGAGGGGTAGTACTTCTTCTCCAGACATTCCCGAAATTCCTTCCATCCATTATTCGGGTTTGCGCTGAAGGATTCTTGTGTGATTGTCCACCAATCATTAGTTCCTCCCTTAAGGTAATACGCGGCAATGTCAACCTTCTCGTTGCCCGGCGTATGGCTTAAGTGCATGAGTTTCTCCATCTCAGCAAGCCAGTCAGCTAAGTCATTTGGGTTATCCGAACCCATGTATGACGGTGGTCGATGTTTAGACACTTGTTCAAAAGCGGACTGTCCAGGTGGTTGTGGGTTTGGTGAGTTTTGGATCATGGCGGCGAGGGCGGCCTGAGTAGAAGCGAATTGGGTTGCCATTTGCATTATTTCTTCTTCGAACGTTCCTGGCGCGGGTAAAGGGTCTTACTCTTCTCCGTCCATGTTCCCTCTAGTCCTTGGTCGTGGCATCTGTTGATGGCGATCGTTTAAGTAGAGATTTGGATCAGGGTGTATTCGAGTTAGCATACGCGTAAAAGCAAGCAAGCAAACAATTTATGCAACTTTCGTTGAATTCACACAATAGTTAGTAATCGAAAGTTATATTATTATTAGTGAATTAGGAGTTCAAGTGCATTCTAGAGCACTACACTATTAGCTACAAACTAGAGAATAGCTAACGCTACTATACGTCCTAAATAATCTTCTAACTTCTAGCTTCTTCCTTCTGCCTCAGCATCAACCTTAGATGGTTCATCCTTTTCTCGAACTCTTCCCAAGGGTAGTAGTGGTCATCTGGCTTCCCGTGTCGTAGCACGTGATTCCACCATTCTCTTGCTTCGCAGCATAAGTACTTAGTGGCAAGGTCGACTTTCCACTCTGACAGAATCGCATGTTCCTTGAAGAGAAGTCGGCAATTCCTTAAGAAACGGGGGTAATCTCTAGGGTCTTCACCACAGTAATTGGGACCAGGACAAGCGAAATAACTACGGAGTCGCTCCTTATCGATGGCATGTGGCGTATTAGGAAGAGGTAAGGCAGAAAAAGGCAAGTGCCAAGCAAGGGCTTTCCAGTTAGTATCCATCAGGTAATCCTTCCATTGCCTCTCCTTCTTCTCCATTTCCATCTTCTTCTTGAATTCTCTAAAGCGGGTTCGAAAGGCTAATTCCTCGGGTGTAGGTGAAAATGGTTTAGAATAGGAAGGTCTCATTTGCAATTTAAGAATAGGTTTAATATGATTCCCGGAAAGAAATCGTGACACCCTAATGCAGAGAGTAAATTAAATGCAAAACAGGAAATAGTTTTGATTTTATTGATGAAAGAGTAGTTTCCTTACATCCTAAGAATAATCTATGGGATAGTTAATTATTACTGCAATGGTTACGATTCCTAACGTAGTTAGTAAGCGTTTCTATGATACTACTCCTACTCGTTTCTAACTAGTCTTCCTTCTTCGTTTCGTCGGTGAGTCGTTCCCAGTCGAGTAGTACGGTCTTGATGTTGTTGTACTCCATCCACGTGGGCAAGTCGGGTTCTTCGGATGATTTGATGCAGTCCTTCAGTCGGTCGTGTTGTAGGAGATAGCGGTACAGTAAGTAATCGCGCTTCTCACCCCAGAATTCATAACTAGGTAGGCTCCATACTAGCATGAGTCCCTTGATGATCTCTTCGGAGGGACTAGGGACGTAAGCTCGGTTACCGTGTTCTTTGACGTAGGCCTCGATCTTGGGGATGTGCTCCCTGATCCTCCCGTAATAGGACATCCTCGGTAGCGGCGGCATACATGACGACGCCATGGTCTTATTCGCGATAGTTAGTTATACTATATTAGTTCGGATCATCAGGGCTCCATGGGGAATTGGGGAAAACACACAAGCACATCAACGTATACTAGCCTATCCCAAGCTATCCATTTTAATTATTCGTCCATAGGGTTATTCTATTGAATCTCTCAGGTCAACGCTTACCCAGGCAATCCTTCGATAGGTAATTTGTGATACATATTGCACAATATCACTTACGGTCTCGAAGTTGCTCTGATACCAACTTTTGTAACAACTCGGTTATAAATGACTAAAATTAATTCTAGCGGAAGTTTTATGTTTCATTTATCGAGCGGAAAACTAATTCATTTAACAAGAACACCCCATTTTAAGGTCTGAAATAAACCGGATATTACGTGAAACAGAACATAACTAAATAAAACGGAAATACGAGTTTACAAAAACCGGAATCCAAAAATCCGAAAAAAGTATCAAACTAAGTACGAGATCGTCTAAAACAAAAGTGAACTCTCAAAATTCTGAACCCATGCCCCGCGAAAAGTATAAAAGATAAGAGCAGCAGCCGAGCACAAGCATCAGTCCACAATAGCATAAGCACCTGCGCATCAAGACCGGTAGTTCCACAAATGTGGAAGGTTAGCCCAAGGAACTTAAACATACCATCATTCACAGCATTCAAATAATTCGTACAAACGCAAACATGCATATTGGGCTAATTCAAATACAGACACATAAACATGGAACAGATGTACATGAAAGACATACAACGATTAATAGCATTATAGTATAACAAGGAAACAATACACATAACATGCGGCAACGCATTCATGACAGTCCATTTAGTAGATATAAGACATCAAGTAATTATCGCAATTATAATGATTCGCATCCTAAATGTCATTTCTATCGTTCTAACGTCCTTCTAACAAAACAGAAAGTTTGGTAGCCATTTAAGATTTTATAAAAACGTTTTGCAAATTAGCGCATGTCGTGGCTACCCACGATTCCATGTCTCACGCGATTTATGACTTATTCCGGTGTACATGGAGTCGCGAACATGCCTATCATACCGATACTAGGGGGTTTACAGACTCACTCCTAGTGCTCAACATGACCGGATACAGTTACGAGCAGCTAAGCAGTCTAAGTACCGATCGGAGAATAAACGGCCAGTGCTTGACATAAATGCCACCACACTTCGAGACGGAATTCAATATCACTTTCATATCAATCGTATCATATCAATCATGGCCGCATCACAATCATAGAACAACAACAATCATCGTCAAGATACTGTATTAGTAAAGCTAGCCTAACTCTTGTCTATATATGCACATATACCCCTTTTAGCACTCTTTCAGCTAAAACGAGACGACTACCAATACGACGCCTTACCCAAGAGGAATGCTGTTCTATACTCCTTAGGCAGTGATTCTCTAGCCTTGTGCTTTTAAAGCAATATGCCTAAAGGAGCTATCCCGTAGCAGGAAGATCTACTTAGTCTTAGCGTAAGAGTACCCAAGAGGAATGTTGTTCTATACTCCTTAGGCAGGGGTCTTTCTTCGGTCTCAATAAAAATTGTCCTAATGGACAAAGAGTAATAATAATAATATACGTTTAGGTCGTGCCAGAGGTTAATCGATGTTATAGTCGTGACAAAGAGTAATAATAATAAAAATTGTCTTACCGCTTTAGTACTCTTTTTAGTGTAGTGAATAAGAGCATGTAAATGTTATAATTTGGTAGTCTTGATACACGACAATTAGGACCCGCCAGTAAGATGTTTGCCGACATCAATAAGGGTCAACGCACCAAACTTGACGAAAATTGAGATTTGGTAGTGTTTCATAAATTTTTTGAAATGTAAGGTAACAGTTTGCCAAAACAAAAGGGTTATATAAAAGGTATGGCCTGACAAAAAACCCAAAAATATAATTCGATCAAAATTTAATATGATACACTTGTCAACGTTTTATTTATTTATTTATTTATTTTAACGTAGGTTAATTTTCATGTTTTAAATGGCACGTTCATAGAAAGGAAATGATTTATAAAAGTCATTTCCAAAATAGAAAGATAAACAAATCATTAAGATAGAGAAAATAATTTCAGTTCATTAATTGTTGATTTTACAACTTAACCGTGAACGAAAGACAATAATTGAAAAATAATATGTACGTCCTAATTTACATCGATCATATATTTTAAATATTAGAAATAAAAGATCATCTTTCTAAACAGTTACCCTACAAAAATGTTACCACTAAGATAAGGATGACAACACTCAGTACAACATTATCTCATTAAAAGATAACTTTAATAAAAAGTGATAATATTATCTTGTCGTAAACTTGAAAATGACCCCGTCTACCTTGATGGACACGAAATGACGTACCCAATTTCTTAATCGATGATAGAGGAGTTAGCACTTGAGTACTAAGTTACTAGAGGTAACCTTCCTACCCAATTTCTTACCAGGCTACCCTAAAAACAAGGATAAAACAAATTATTACCGTTTAAAAAAAAAAGAAAAAAAAAGAGAAAAAAAACTTGTTACTCTGTAACACTGCAACAATGGAAGGCTCTCACAACATCACAACAACACTAGACCAAAATTCTGTGCAGGAAGACACATATGAACGCGAGAAACGATGGACGTACGACCCACATTATTATAAGAGGGTTCGAGTCTCAAAATTGGTACTGTTAAAAATGGCGCTGCACTCGAGTCGTGATCATAAAGTAAAACCGGTGGTTGGTTTATTACACGGGAAGACGGATGGCGATGCTTTTGTCGTTGTTGATGTTGTTTCTCTGCCTGTTCAACCTTCTGACACTCGGCTTGTTGCTCATGTAAGTTCTATAACTATACTTATTCATATTCATACAATATATATAAACAAGTATAATGAATCTGAAAGCGGAAACAAAAGTTATAGATCGAATATTCAAACCTCCAGCCATTACT
>JAUEKU010000010.1:2003895-2014880 GCA_032274805.1 Gypsophila paniculata
CCCATTTCTATTTTTGTCAACTTTCAATCAATCTCATCCACACAATCTACTTTATGACTTTATTTTATGTTTTTCCACCAATTTCATCCACACAATTTTTTTCCTTAATATTTGTGCCATTATCAAATTGAAAAAAATGGATAGTTTGGAGGGAGTATTGTTTCATTGGTTTAGTAAAGACTGTGTATAACCCTGAATTAGGTTCATAAGGCCCCTACTATCCCTTTCGGAAATATATATATATGCATATATTGGGTTTGGCCCGTCTAGACCCACTGAAGGGCTGGGTTTGGGCCCATGGAAAGGCATCATGGTGCAGCACGACCTAACTAACTTGACCTTCCCCCTAAGTGGGTTGTGCGTGGATAGAGCCCACTTGGCCCGGCCTATGACCACCTCTAACGAATATACGTATAGAAGAGTTGTATATGGGTCGTCGTAAACGCTACACCTATAATAAGTCGCGAAATAGATGGATGGACACAAATTGATGGGCTTTTGTCAAAACAGTTCATCCAAGCTAGTGGGCTTAATTGCTTACGACAGTCCTACAAAGCCCGATGGGCTTAAAAAAGGTACTCGTATGAAAGTAGTTTGGAGTTATTTTGAGCAAATATAACATCAATAGAATATAGGTGTTAGACTTTGTTCTACTAGACTTAAATTTAGGCTCAATGTAATTCTATTGAACTCGAATCATTATTATTATTATTGTTGTTGCTGCTGTTATTATTATTGTTGTTGCTGCTATTACAGTTTACTTGAGTTGAATTATTATTGTTGTTGTTGCTGCTATTACAGTTTACTTGAGTTGAATTATTATTGTTGTTGCTGCTATTACAGTTTACTTGAGTTCAATTACGTAAAATTCAGTTCAGTAAAATTTTAATAAATTCAAAAAAATATTGTCTAAACGTCGTATAAATCAAATAAAAAACGTACAATCTTAATATAAAATTGTAACTGATTCAACCTACAGAGTTGCTGTCAAAATCATATAAAAAAATGAACAAGTTGACAAAATAGTAGAGCATAGCTAGCTTGCTCCAATCTGTCAGGAGACTAATTACACCAAACCCAATTCTCGTAATTACTTAGTGCCTTACATGTAATAACATCATACTATTACTTAATACATTTTCTTAACTAACAAATTATTGCATTATTAAAAATATATTCTTAAATTTTATACTTGTATTCTTTCTTCGTTTCTTTTGTTGTTCTTGTGGGTGACTTCCTATCGTTCTTCTCTACATCTCTTTGCATTCACAAGAATTGAAGAGCCATATACAAACAATGGCGGAACAATCGCCTTCAGGTAATAGTTACTGCTAATTCTTGTATGAGATGATTTTATGAATTTTAATGACGTTTTTACATACTTTTCTCTACAAACCTCCGTGTTTTCTTTTTTATTTTATGTTGGTCTCATAGAGTTACGTGGTATGATCTTGTAGAAAACTTGCTTAGGATTTAACTCGTATATACTTTGTGAAATTTAGATGTATTTTGACTCTTTTTTTTGGTCAAAATGTACATGATTAATAATTGCCCTTGCATATTGTTACAAGAGTTTGTACATGATGTTCGTAAGTTGAGGCATCCAGGGATAAATTAAATGAGATGGGGTAACTACTAGGGACCGGATCAGTTTCATAGTTGACTTGATAAATGAGTTATTTTAAATGATTTTTGATATGGTTAAATTGGGTCGACTTATTCAGGTTTGTTCATAACTAGGGTTTAGTTGGATTATTAGAGACTCGGGATCAGCTTAAGGAGTAGGGAGGTTGGGTGTGGCTCAATTCAATAGCAGTTGACCCTTCGGGTCGAGTGTTATTAGGTTTGGATATGATTGAATTGGCGCAATATAAACATGATTGTCATGACAATTGACCATGGAGGTTTTTGCTACTCCAATACTTACGAGTGTGGATCATAAAATACGGAGTACGTGTTTTGGGGGATTTTGGATCTCTAATACGGAGTATCATTTTTCGGGAGATAATTTCAAGGCGGGTCATTTTAAACCAATTAGAAGATTATACCACCCGTGATAATACAACTTATTTTATGCGTTGTTGAGCTTTTTTTATAAAGTTTTTAAGTTTTCTAATAAAGTTGTTGAGTTTTTAAATCAACTTATTGAGTTGCAATGCTAACTCGAAAACAACCAATTTAGCTCAGAAACATTTACAAACTCAAAAACTATATACATTTGGTCAATAAAGTGGGTAGTGATTGTACCATACTCATATACCACCGATGATATAATCCTTTTTGTGGGTAATGTGTTAGAAAGATAAGTAGATTGAACGAATAATGAGATATCGAACAGGACAAAAGATGACTTATCAAAAAGGATAAGGGAACTGGTCGCAAGAGAATTTGTGTACATAAAAAAATACTAATCCTTTTGTTCCAATTAAGTACTCATTATTTTTAATAGAATTTCTCTCATATCGAAAGTTAAATAGATCACTATTGAACGAGACGGAGGGAATAGAAGATAATGAAAAGGGCCAATGTGTACATGGATTGTGTTATTCACAAATTGTAATGTAACAAATATTGGCATCATGTACCACGTCAATGGTCCAAGGTTGAGAGTAGAATATGCTACTAATTCGGCCCAATTGACTGGCCCCGTATAAGGTAGTGCGCGATTGCATGTAACAATTTGCTCTCCTTTTCCCACTATCACCTTTCATCACGGTACTATTGGACCATGGGCCGTATTGGTGGAGCGAGAGGAGTTAGCGGAGACATCGTCCTACTCGACAATGAAAGACATGAACTTCCTAGTTGAAACTCTCAAAAAAAAAAAAATCGGCTTTGTTATTAAGATATAAAAATTATTGGTTGGATATTTACCATCAGTTTAAGTTTTAGTAGAGACGGTTTTAATATGATATCCACAAAAACTCAAGAGAGACGTACTAATTGAGGTATTAAAACACTGATTGATCTCGACAACAAATTTAAGTTGATAATTGGGGATAGTCAAAGATTTTATATCGTTTTAAACACGACAGCCAATAAACTTGAATAGTGAATAATGCATAAATCTCCCATACTATTGTATGTTTGGATTTATAGAAAAATAAAAAGGAACTGGAAGTAATATGATGAATTTTTTGCGACGTCATTTCAAATGTTGTAATAAGTAAAAAAAATCAATTTGGATCCTTTTTATTTTCTCCCCCTTTCCATTATTTTTTTAACGGTCTAGATCTGATTGGGTTCTCAAACGAAATCTCTATAAAAATAAGGGAAAATTGATAATCTATACCTACTTTATACTCCTCTTTTAAATCTTATACCAACATAAATTTTCGTTAAAATCTTATACCTAAACATTGTCTCCGATTCAAAATCTATACAAAAGTCCAACTCAGGCCAAAAAAATAGACGTTTTTTGTTTGAAATTTGAATTTCCCTCGGAACCCCTTATTTTACTTCCAATTTTGCCCTTGCCCTCAACCTATACATCACCCCTGCATCTTCATTTTACTTCTCAACTCCATTAAATCTCAACTTAAAAATATCACCCTAAATTTTATCTCTTTTTCTCTTTCCTTCCGATTTTATCTCTTTTTCTTTTCCTCCGATTTCACTTATTATTGCTCTCAATCCTTTGAATAACCAAAAATTTTGTTCTTTTTATCATTACTAAATACTCAATTTCGAGCCTTTGGCTATGTTCAAGTCACGAACGAAAGATAATCCAGGAAGATGTTTTTTAACATGCAAATTTCGAATGTGCAATTTTTTTTACATGGATTAATGAAAAACAGACTCAATGGCAACGAGATTTCATAAATCAATTATTATTGGAGAACAAAGAGTTGTAAATTGATATTGGGAAATTGAGAGATGAAAGTTGTGTTTTGTTGGAGCAAATGAATTACCTAAGGCTGAAAAATATGCACTTGGTGGGGCTGCCTTAGAAGCGATATCGTAAAAAATTGTTGGTCATTGTAATTGCAATTGTTGTGCTTTATTTAGTCAAAGTAGTTTGAATAGTTGTTGTAAATTAGGTTTTTTGGATTATGTACTAATGTCTGTTTTAGTTTCATGTAATCGTCTACGTTCCCAAGCAATCGAATCGCACTATTTTGACAATTGCGCAACATAGTGAAGCCACTGATTTTATGTATGTCATCGGCCGGCCAATGGTCACAACATCTCATGAATAGAACAAAAGCTAAACATGTTCTTAACATAACAAAAGATAGCAATTAAACTAAAGTTAAACACAAGATAGAAAATGGGTAAGAGGGTGTATTCATGGCCAGAAGAAAGTAAAGAGAAAGATGAAGCAAGGAGAATTTGGGAGTGAAATTAGGCTGGGAATATGTGGGTTGAAATGAAGGCGTGAGATAATGGGGAATATGTGGGTTGAATTGAGTGTAAAATAAGGAGAGGTGAAATTATGGGGGATATCATTTAACAAGGGCATAACGGGAAGTTCACATTTTTCTTGGCCTGAGTTGGACTTTTGTATCGATTTTGAATCGGAGACAATATTTAGGTATAAGATTTTAACGAAAATTTATGTTGGTATAAGATTTGAAAGAGGGGTATAAAGTAGGTATAAATTATCAATTTTTCCTAAAAATAATCAAGTGAAATAGGTAACATATTTGATTCACACTGAGTTGATAGAAAGACTACGGCAAATTCACATCCGTCGTAACATCCGTCGAAAGCTTACGACGGGATTATGTTACCACTTTATACTAAAATGTTACCATTTATCGATAAAGGCTGTAACACTCATTACAACACTATCTCGTTAACGAGTAACATTTCAACACAAAGTGGTAACATATTCACGTCGTAAGCTTACGACGGAAATGACCCCGTTTTAAGGATGACTTCGTTTTAAGAGAAACTTGCCGAAAGACTACTCCATTTGACACGGAACTGGATCCTCTCCAGTTCATAGAAGAACTGGATGGTCCAGTTCTTTGAAATCAAAGGGCTGACATTTTTTTGCTAGAAAATCAATGGCTGCTAATAGGTAACATGTGGATGTTGATGAAAATTTGGATTAATTGCAAATTTTTCAATGATGCATCTCAGCCTGTGATTATCATACCCAAGAAAAGTTGGCCGTTGATGTGGTACTGGACCATCCAGTTCTTTCTATGAACTGGAGAGGATCCAGTTCCATTTGACACACCCTCTTCAATGTCTAACTTTGCAAGAAATGTGGTGGTGATACTATTGTACACGCTTTCTCTCAATCTTAATTTGACCTGAAAAACACGATCTAAATTTATCTGACCCATGTCCAAATAGTTGATCGTATAGATATGACCCATGTCCAAACAGTTGAACTTGAATACGATTTAAAATTCGAATTAACCTGACACAATCCAATCCGACCCGTATACTAAACCATCCACAACAGTGAGGTTCCCCATATTTTTTCTCTCCTATCCACATTTCTCCACATCACTCTCCACTAACTTTTTCATTTATCTTTCCCATTTCATAACTAACTTTCCACATCAATGAGGCTCCCCATTAGTTTCTCTCTCCCAATTTTTAGGACCACCAATATTTTTTCTCTCTCACCCCAATATAATTTATAATTATATTTAATTAAAAATAGTAAGAAATGGGCACTCTTTTTTACTTTATGTGTTTTGGGAATGTTCTGTGAAATTGGAGGAACCCTTTAATAAGGGGAGGGTGCTGCATTGAAGAGATTCCCCTTTTGAGGAGAGAGGGTGTAAATGGGGAGGTAAAAAAAACACCACTGCAGATGCTCTTATTGGCTTCTAATCAATTACTAGTATCCCCCAAAGGCCGGAATGGCGAAACAAACTCAAACCTGATTCAATTTGGCTCGAATTCAAGCATAACCGAATATAACCCGACCGAAAGTGATCCTACCCATATCCGTTCAGAGCGACCCGAGATCTAGCCACAACCATCCATAGATTACTCTCTCCGTCCCAATCGATATCGATAGTCATTCATTGGTTTTCGGTGAGGTAATAGATAGAGCACTAATGCAAACTACAAAAGAATCTAACGAAAGTGATGTAGTAGACAAATCAAAGCCATATTGGGTTACTGAACAGCAAATTGCAAAGACCGACATCAAGTTATTCCAAAATGACAATGAAATAATTCAAGATATTAACACAATAACACTCAATTATTTTACATACACCTCTAATGCAAGAAATTATGAGAGTAGCCCACGTCCCACACACTTATGTCATTTTGTGAATGCCTCAACGAGCCGACGATATCATTAGCATGTTTTTCAACATCGCTTTCAAGATTCTGTAGATGGCGTGTCTAAGGTAAGGGGTAATAGTCGGGTGACATGATCCTACAGTATGTCCGAAAATGGAAAATGAACGTTATGATCATCTATGGATGTGACGATGCTTGCTCCAAATGCCAGTATTCCGAAAATGAACAGGGAACTAGGAATTATCATTTCCGTAGAACTGTTTTACACATTAAATTACAATTCAGTCTTGAGCTGAGCAAGACTCGCTAGGATACATATTCTAATCATCACTACTATCAACAACATCACCACTGTCGCTACCAAAGTTCGTCCAGGCGCAAATTAAGCAAGAAAAAGGGAGATGAAAAAATAAAGGGGGGTGAGAACTAACCACGGTTGCATTGATCCATGAACTGAGTCATTCGTACTAAGAGGTACGTTCGTGAACTGGCCATACTATAATGAGGACGTTCATGTGTTGCCCAAGTTCTCCATATCTGAACCTAGTAGCATTTTTCGAACTTGAACTTGGAACTTGTCGAGCAATACAACATGGTAAACAATGAATGAATATAGAAGTGGGAACCTATATGGCTCTAGAGAATAGAGAACCTCCTAAATTAACCAGGGCAGAATATACACAGATTTCTGACTCGGCTTCAAAATTGCTATTGATTCCATCCTCAGGGAACCCACAAACTATCATCTCATGTTGCAGCAAACAGCTCGGCCTAGTTGCTGCAACTTGTTCCACAGACAGATCATTTGCTTCGGAGATTGATAGTGAGCGGTGTAATAATCCTCTACGCAACCAAACTGGCAATACTTGAGGCTGTGTACGTATTCCACTGGCCTAGTGCTATTGAAATGTTCTACCCACATTCCCATGCTCACATCTTCCATCTTGAACAACTGCGTGATTAAATTTACGATGGTTTATAGTGCATCGGAATAACACACATCCAACTGACAACGAAAAAGTATAGCAGCTTACCCTTAATCTATGCTTCTCAAACTCTGCAACGATGAAATGTGCGATGTCTGAAGACAATATGTAGCCTGGCCCATTTGCATATGGTGGATAATCTTCCTCTGGCCACTCCTAAATCCAAAATGGAACGAAGTTGATGTGTGAGAGACAATCTAACAAAAAAATTCCCACGGAGCATCAATGTTTTCTGTAGTCATTATGCAGACAAACTTTCATGGGACAACACATACCTCATACACGACAGAGATTATAACTAACGTTTTAGACAACAGATTGGAAGAACCACGAGATAAACAGTACAAAGCTCGAACTTTCATGGTACAACACATACCTCATACGTGACAGCCCATTTACCATGGCGCAAAGGCTTGTGATAGTAATTGATGTTGCCCGCATACAAGCTTTTGCTTTCAGAAACTTTGTTTGCTTCTTTCAAGATTACATCAACTTGCACAAAAGTGTCATCATCACACTTCATGACGTGCTTAGCTGCAACTGTGCGGACCTGTTGCCAAACGAAGGTTCTCACGAATTATATTTTCATGGTAGAAAACAGGTAAGATGCTGATTCAACGGTAGATGTCTTACCCCGTATTCACAAATAGCGACAGTCTTTACAACAACAAGATCATAGTTATCCATGTAAGGGACTACTACAATGTCGCCAAAAAATTCTGCCTCTTTCTTTAACTCGACATTTACTTCCTTCCTGGAATGCTGTTAGAAACAAAGGTCGCTGAGTTAATAAGGAGGAAAGCAAAGCTAAATTAAGATCATTATGTGAAGGAATGTACAAAAATTTAGAAACTAACCAATGCTACAAAGAAACGAGCTACCACTTTTGAATTTTTTATAAGCCTATGCTGCATCCACGACTTCCTCACAGCCATTCTCTCGGCAAAATGGTTCCCAGCAGAAAGGATGCCAATAAACAGCTCCACAGGACCATCGGGAAGAGACGGTGCTTGCCATCTGCTAGACATCTCAAGATGTCTTTGGGGAGCGAAACTAGGGTGTGATGACGGCAAAGAAGCAGCGAATATAGAATCAACATCAATGTCGCCGTTCAAGGTTAATCCTGTTGCGTCTTCTAGAGAAAATCCCTAGAAACAAAGGCAAAACAACATCACAACATAGACTACAAATCTACAACAGACGGTCTTTCAACAATTTCAGTATGCTACTCACGGTGCGATAAGCAAAGGACGTGACGTGCCTCCCATCAACATTGACATGATAACCTTCCAAGCCCGCACTGAGTGTCAGAACAAACAGCTTATCTTCAGCAAAAGGAAAAGGCCAGTCCATAGTAACCTTCTTCGGCCTACTCAACAGCCGACTTAACCACCATGTTGATCTAGATTCTTCAGTATGACTATCATCATCCCGGATCCACTTCTCACACTTTACTAAACCGTCAACTGTGTGGCACAAGAATCATATAAATATGAAAAACTAAAACAAAAACGCAACTCCAACTGAAACATCAGCATATTGATGCACAACAAATTCATACAACGCAACATCAGACTCCAAAAACGACAACAGCAACCATAAGAATGGTTATAAGCTCATTGTTTCATCGCCAATCAGTGTACACTCTACTACGAGAGTAAGCCAATCTCTTAATCTACCATTCGAATTGCACAGCAATCATCCCTTCATCACAACCAAACGCACATCCAAAAACAACAATCATAGAAACCAGCTATTCTCTACTCAAAAACTTACAAGCTAATTACTTCATTCAAATTTCAAACTCGAAACCCGACATGTAACCTCGCATTTTTACCACATCCAACAAAACCAATCAAGAACAATCCAATGCACTAAATTACAAGATTACAAGAACAAGAACAAATCAAAGACGAATTCAAATTTCAATCACCAACATCCAACAAATCCAAGTAAACATCAATTCAACAAAGACGAACCAGTCTCCTCCTCAGACTTAGACTTCCAGCCATCACAACGAACCGAAGTCCCCCATTGCTGCCTATAACAAGTATTCTGCTCAATCACAGGCTTCCCACTCCAATCCCCCTTCAACCTCGGATTATAATGCAATATTCTCGGCGGGTCCTCGCCGTCTACAGTCTTCAACCCAATCAACTCCATCATAAACTGTGACACCATCACACTTTGATCCCCATCTTTCAACAATGATATCTTAGGATCATTCTCAGCATGTGCATTCCTCGGTTTCGCTACCAACGTAATGTGGGACCCCAATGTCAACCCACATGGTAACTCCATCACTTTCCCATTCTCCACGAACCAAGCTCCCGATACTGAGACCGAATTCCGGCATGGTAAGTCGGTTCGATTTTCCTTTTCAACATCGATTTTCAATCTCCCGAGTTTCAATTCCTCCCACAAACGCTCCCCCAATTGAAATGCCCTTATTGCCGACTTATGTAACCCCGAAAACCCGTCTTTTTCGCTACTATTTAGCGCTCTCCAATCGAAAATTAAGCCAGATAGTGTCTTATATTCCCTCATTTTTCTTGGAGGTATCGGAGAAGACGCTAAATTCCGCGCCATTAACGGCTCGTTTAACGGTCGAATCGGTGCGACTTTCTCCTCAGTGTCAAGCTTCAGTAACCTCACAAACGCATCGTTTTGAAACGAAACGTCTAGTGAAATATCATTCGAAACGTTTCGAAACACGAAAGGTACTTCAAATGTCATGAAAATCAAATACAATAAGCATAATAACCCCAGAATTTGTACCGATTTGGCGCGTGTAATCCCAACAAAAGTCTCCATTTTCCCTCTTTTCATCTCACCCTAAAAAATATACACAAAAAACCCTAGAAATTGGGGGAAAATAAAACCCAGAAAAATTAGGGACTTAAATGAAAAACTAAAAACTGGGTTTTGCAATTAAGATAAAAATAAGAAAACCCATTGACGACTAAACTTAGTTGTTAAGAAAAGGTGATAACTTTACATAAATAAAGTGTGATGTTTGAGAAAAAATTTAGGTTAACAAAAATAAAGAAAAATTAAGATTGAGTATGAGGGTTAAGAAACGCGTTTCGAAGAGGTTGAAAGGCAAGAAAATGAAGAAGAGGAGATGTGTGGAGTTGTGGGAGAAGTGAGTGACCTACAACAGCTATATTTTCTCTTTGTTTTTTACTACTACTATTCCTTTTGTGTACGGATTATATTGTGTGGGGGAATCGAATATTTATTATGGGGGTTTTGAATAGGAAAATGATTTTATAAAGTTTTTAAGATGTTAAAAAGACGGTTTTATTATGAGTCGATTAATTAAGTGAGTTTGGTGTGGTGGTTGCTGGCTTGCTGCTTATCTCATCCTTTAATCATGAGGAAGAAAATGGTGAGTACACTATTGTCGATTGTGGACACGACGATTTAGACCAAAAAAAAATTGTGAGTCGGTTTGATGTGAAAATTTGGAATGTTTGGAGTTAAGTGTTAGGAGATATAGTATATTGCTATGTGATAGAGTTAAATCAGATCTTTGGAGAAGTTGTTTACACTTTATATATGTCGTTTGGGCAGTGAAACTAAACAATATCTCAACGCTTCGCTTGCGCAAGACATAGTCCCTCCATTCACTTAGGTTTATTACATTTGTTTTTTCACACTTGTCGAGACGCATATTGCAACCTTTATATCTATAATTTCTTAATATAAAAAAATATAAAAATTGAATATTAATAATGTACTCGTAAAGACAAATCAAACAAGATCTCACATGACTAT
>JAUEKU010000010.1:2017595-2028117 GCA_032274805.1 Gypsophila paniculata
TGTGCTGGTTCTCTATCTATTCATTATGTGGGGGTTTCCATTCTATTTAAGCAAATGCCTTTTTTCTTCATAATACTGGATTTGTCTCCCAGAACATGGAAAACATGCGTTATATATAGTTTTAGAGCACACAAGTAATAACTCCTGTTTTTGTTTTGTATCATATTGGATTTAAGAAAAGAGATGTACAATCAACACAATTGGACATCTTTATAGTTGTTAGCAATTGAGGATCCTTTGCCCTATTGTGTAATATAGAATTCCAGAGAGATATTATGATATTGAGCTTGGTACTTAACTTTAATTCTACAAATAAATATAAAAACATTGATCATTAATTTGGCGATGGATACTTATGTGTTATTAGTGTATTTTTTTCAATATATCTGAACACGTTTATTCGATAGGTGGATTAATTTCTTATCTTGGTTATTGTTTGGGTAGATTGGATTTGGTTATTACTAAGAACTGTCGCTTTCAATTGTTGATATAAGACAGTATGTATGACTTTGCTATTCCATACTCAAAAGGATGTGTATGCCAGGTTTCCTCAAAACCCTTGTCTGGGGAGGAGCTCTTATCTTCGAAAGGCTAACTTGATGACATTCAGTAAAACTTCGCTGCAATAAGAATGGCTGCTGAATACAAGCATTATTTTCTAGGAGCAGAAAGATTCATATTGAACTATTTTATTCATCAGTCGCTACTGACCAGCTGTTTCTTTGTTACTGAACTGGACTTTCAGGCTGTGGCTAGTAGTGGAAATGATCAAAGCAGCGAATGGCGTCCAGCTGAGGCTGCTTTGTACTGTATTAGGGCCATAGCGGAGAGTGTTCCATGTATGGAAGTGGAAGTGATGCCCCAGGTTTATAAATCTTCTCTAACTTGTCTGACTTGAACAATTTTGTGAATTCAGAGTGGTAGGGATAAATAAATACACAGATCGAGCTTCGATTTCGATTAGTGACGTTTCATTAACTTCAGGACATGTGTTATGTGTACATGATTATTACTTGAATATCATGCTAAACTAGTTCTGCAAGCTGTTGTTTTTTATTGATATTCGATACCTTCTGGATTTTCTTTCAACAGCACTTCATTATTGTTTGGTTGAATTAATGTGTTTGTTAAATCAAATGGCAGTGCTGAATTGTAGAACCATTTTCTACTTTTCAACATTACAATATGGAAGAGTGCGCCAATTACGTTATTGATCTTGGCATTTGTTCTTGATTGTGAATATTTTACTCAGTAGCTTGAGGGTGCCATGGTTCTTATTTTTAGCTTCTTGCTCACCACATGTTCATAGATGACAGACTTGTACCCCTTCCCTTCTTTCAATGAGTCTGTACTCCTGGAAAACATATTCATTCAAAAGCTTATGAGAAGGTTAATGATGATGCGGAGGGCTTTGTTTGTGGTGGGAGTTTAAATTTGTTGCAACTTTGTTGAATAAAAACCTGATATATATGAACTACAAGTATAATGTTTCTTCTCATAGCAATATAAATCGTTGCAGGTTATGTCTTTGCTTGCGAAGCTTCCCCATCATCCTCAGCTGCTTCAGACTGGTAAAACACCTCTGCATATCTTATTATTTTTGTCAGAAATTTGTGAAATAGACATATATCTATTGGGCAATTGCAGTAAGGCAGGCTAACTTATTAAATCAAAGTAGGGAAGATGTTAGATTTTTTATATAAAGCCAAGTATACTAGTGTCAGACCCTCTTATTCTTGGTCAGATTTTGTTTCTTCATACGCCTTTTTGGTGAAGAACAAGAATAACAACAAAATTACTCCATTAGCCCTGTGCCTCAAGGGCTCCCGTAAATGGTGAGGGAAGTGGGGGCTTGATGTAAGCAACCTTACCTATGTTATCAAGAGGCAAGAACAGACGCATAACTTCCTATGAGTTAGTCGACCGCCATTGTATTGGTGTTTGTATTAACTATAAAATTTATTTGTATTTCCAAATTTCGCATGTGCTATTGTCATTCAAAGCTTTAAATCTTGAGATGTTTGATTTATTAGTTATATAATGAGCTTCTTAATCGTTATCCAAAGTTCTGTCGTATTTCGACAATTAAATAGTCTAAATATGGCTACCTCACTTCAGTTATCAAAACCTCAAGTGTACCTTAGTATCTCTTTGCTTTCAACGCATGAGTAAGGTTCCTTCATTTAACACCCCTTAGCCCACCATAAGTAGGGGTCTGAAGAATCGCGGTAATGATTACATGAACTAGGCTCACACTCACACTCACACTCATCAATCATAAATTTATTTACTAAACGAAATATTTAAGAGTCTCTTAAGATGTGATGATGGCTTGTGCTTGGCATGATTAATGCCTAACTTAATTTTAGTGTTTTACTTCTACGATTGCTCGTCTCAGTCTTTGTTTGAAACAACAAAAGCACTAATTTTGGGGAGGAGGGATTTCACGAGATGTAGTTATGACAATTATGATTGGTATAAGGTAATATTCCGTTGGCTATCGTATGCCAAGTCTTATTTAACGGTACGGAGTCAGCGTTGCACATTAGTAATCTGTTTACTACCTCACCTGAAGTGTGACATCTTCACTTTAATGCTGCATGTGTTTCATGTGGATGTGATGTGGTTGTAGTTGGACTTGGAGAATATATTCTTTGATGAACGAAGGATCAACGACATAAATGCTCTTGTGCCTACTATTACTCTATTAGTTGCTGAAGAACGATGATGATCTTTTTGTCTGGTATTGCCTAATTTACTGTATGTTTTGGTTACTTGTTCAGTCTGCTTGACAATTGGTGCATATTCAAAATGGCTTGATGCTTCATCAAATGGACTTTTGATTCTGCCTTCTTTGGTGGACATACTTATGAGAGGTATGAGCACATCTGAAGATACAGCTGCAGCTGCTGCATTGGCATTTAGACACATATGTGCTGGTATGTTTCGTATCCTGTGCTGTCATAGCGCCTTTATTGCGCTCTTCCATGCAGATCTTTGGTGGCCCATTCTTGATTTGATAATGCTAGGAAATGAATACAATTTTTATTCCATAATATTGGGAAATCGAGAGATTTATGATTACTGAGAGATATAAACTCTCTTTCGACCCCTCCCTCTAGTGTGACCTTCACATTTGAACTTGTAAAGTCAGCAAGTCTTTCGAATTTTTGATGTTTGTCAAGATGTCTAAAAGTTTGTCATCACTGTGTTTCATGTTCTTATCTATGAGATGACGACTAGCTTATACAGTGCTGATCTTGGTAATTTGATTCCATGCTTCTCGGTGACAAATTACTTGTTTTGCGTGAAGATTGTCGGAAGAAGCTATGCGGATCTTTAGATGGCCTCTTCCATATCTACCACATGGCTGTCTATTCTGATGGAGGAAACTTCAGAGTGTCTCCTGAAGATTCACTACACTTGGTTGAAGCTCTCAGGTATCATTGGTGCAGATTCTCAGTTCCTGTGTGTGTCTTTGTCATTGTAGTCTAACAAGTCATATGTTATGCAGCATGGTAATCACGGAACTTCCTCCAGATCATGCAAAGAAGGCGGTGGAAGCCTTATGCCTGCCTGTTATTACTCCCCTTCAGGTATTCTTACAGTGATGATTGACATTGCAATTTTTTCCTGAACGCAAGTATAATTAATTGGTTGTTACTTTTTTGCTCTGAATAACCAGGAAATGATCAATCAAGGTCCAGTTACTCTTGGACAGAAGGGATCTCGTGAGCTAACTGTTCACATTGATCGCCTGGCATATATTTTTAGGTATGAAGAATGTTAAAAATATAATATAACTCCTAGAACCCGCATAGAATTTTCTCACTGTAGTTTTTCCATTTTAGATATGTAAATCACCCGGAAGCTGTAGCAGATGCAATTCAGAGGCTCTGGCCAATTTTCAAAACCATTTTTGATGTGTAAGCTTCAGAAATGTATTTTATCTTTTGACATTTATAGAATATGTGTTGTAGAGTTCTCATCATTTCTCAAACACAGCCGTGCATGGGACATGCGGACAATGGAATCACTGTGCAAGGCGTGCAAATATGCCGTGAGTCTTTCTGAATAATTTTGTTCGTAAGTAGAACTATAATTGAACTTGCTGATTGCGCAGAAGTAGCCGCTACTTATTAGCTTATCTTTATATGTTGACAATGACATTATTGACTACCATACAGTTATTTTCAAGATTTTGATTCAAAACTAGAACTCCTGCACTCACTGTTCAAAAATATCATCTATTAGATTAGTTGAGGTGTACCTCCTTGATTGTACTGGTCTCAATTTTTTTAGTAGCCATATATAGCTTCTCTTGCATAAAAATTATGACATCAGTGTCTTGTCCACAAGGAGGTCAGACTGTTCCATTGTTGACTACTGTTCTGTACGCTGCTTAAAAATTATGACATCAGTGTCTTGTTCACAAGGAGAGTATGTTTTCATAGGTTTCACAGCTGACACAATCTTGATTTTCATTCTACAAGGTAAGAACTTCTGGAAGGTTCATGGGCGTCACTATCGGAGCCATGCTAGAAGAGATTCAAGGACTCTATCAGGACCACCTCCAGCCATGCTTTCTATATCTCTCAAGTGAAGTCATAAAGGTATTAGATAAGGTTTTTTTTTTTTATTTTTTTTTTTATTTTTTTTTATTTTTTTAAGTATTCCTGATTGCCCTTTACCCAGGGGCCAGGGTTACCGTTATACCTAGCAAGCAAGTCATTCTAATTGAATACGGGTTAGATTAATTTGGGCTAAATAAGTTTTGGGTATGTTTAGGGTTAGGTCAGATTCGGGAGGGTTGAGTCATTTTGGGCTCGGGTATGTTTTGACTTACCCTATTACTGTAATGTGTAGTAGATATCACGTAGCCGTGAGACCGTGACTCCATGACCGTACATTCATCTCAACCTTTTACTTTACATGATAGTCCACCTCAAAACTAAAGGGTGCAGTGTTAGGGAGAACTTTATTTTGAAAAGTATAAATGGTTTTCAAAATGGTGTGCTTTGCTCTCATGAGACATGCACCTCCGCCTCGTTGTCTTAGATTCTCGATGTGTCTTATTCCTTTAAAATGTAGTGTTTTTTTCTCGAAGTTTTGGTGGGTTCTTTCTTATCATAAAATGGGCTTTTTATGTTGCAGATATTCGGTTCTGATCCGTCTTGTTCGGAATATCTAAGAAATTTAGTTGAAGCCCTTTTTAGAAGAACAGCTTGTCTTCTTGCAACAATCAAAGTATGTTTCTGCAGTTGCTATACACTGTTCTTTTGGCGCATCGGTGTCGGCAGTTGATTATATTTGGATTTTGCTCCAGGATTTCACTACTAGACCAGATATAGCAGATGATTGTTTCATATTGGCCTCAAGATGCATCCGATATTGCCCACAGATATTCATCCCATCAACAGTGTTCCCTCCTTTAATAGATTGTGCCATGATCGGGATCACAGTACAACACAGGTACTTCTGGCTAGCCCTCCCTTCTCCATAATAATGTCCCTCGACTATACCTCTCTATGCGACAACATGCACTCATGTGACTTATCCTTTTGACAAAATTTGATAATCTACCTTTTTTTTGAAACTATGAACCAAATACTTTTTTGATTGTAAAATTTAGCCACTGACGAAGTTTTGAAGTTTTCTGTTGACTGTCTGAGGCCATGTATCATGTTCACAACTCTTTATCTTACTGATATTTGATGTACAACTTGGATTTGAAATATAGTCGTAGAGGGATTGCTGTGTTACTCTCCCCCTGACCCAGGCATCACCCAATGACCCAAGTAATAAATGAAACTCACATGCTAGATTTTGTTTGCACAAGTTAATTACTCTCTATTTTTTTCGGATTTGCCATATTCATTTTTTTTTTTTTACTTATTCAACGAGCTACTCCTTTCCTGTTTTAACAAATTTTTGTATCTTAACTGTCTCTTTTACATTAAATAACATAAACATGTTATGACCCACCTAATAAAAACTGATTTATCAATTTTTGCCCTCACCTCATTTGCTCTCCTAAATATTTGTGCCAAAACAAATGCTAGACTAGGACATACGAGGAAGTATCTCTTTTGAAGACTCTTTCTCAAAGTTGTTCCTGGGTTTTCCTGCTACATTTTGATGGAAGCTGTGTTGTAGTTGCTGTTGCTCGACTCAGACTCCGTGACTGACAACCATGTATGCCTCTTCATGTGATTGCAGGGAGGCTTCCAATTCCATATTGTCATTCTTGTCTGATATCTTTGATCTAAAAAATTCACGAGACACTATGCAGTACTTGCCTATTAGGGACAATGTTATGATTCCCAGAGGGCCAACTATCACCAGGATATTGATTGCATCGCTGACAGGAGCTCTACCAAGTTCCCGCTTTGAAACTGTAAGTTTTCACTGATTAATTGTATAAAAAATATTGGCCAAGACTCTGGTTAGACTGTTCTGCGTTAGGATTTAGTTAGTATTTATGGTTTTGAGGTTGGTTCCACAGTGATACCTCACCTTAAACCTTAAAAGTCTACCTTGTTCTCCTGTAGGATTGTGCTAAGCCCAAATTCGTCTCCATAAACTTCTCACTTGTTTTCGACGCAGCTTTCGAAAGCAACATTTTCATCAAAACTTTTTTCTCTTTATTTGATTTTTCTGTAAAAAAATATGATCTTGTGAAAAAAATTACAAGTGACTTGTAATGTTATTGTTTTTTCACTCCATTTCTATTATATTTGAGTCGATGTTTCGAAACATTCTCTCGAGTCAAATGATTAGTTTAATTTGACATAGATGGAGATCCTTCTGGTGGGCTAATAGGTTGACCAACACTCTGCAGGTAACCTATGCTCTGATAGCACTAGTCAAAACGTACGGCGCCCAAGCTTTGGAATGGGCAAGTGCAACTGTATCATTGATTCCCAAAACAGCATTGACAGACGTTGAGAGCTCAAGATTCCTGCAAGCACTATCTCATGCAGCGTCTGGTGCTAACATCAACGATATTATGGTTCCGATTGAGGAACTCTGCGACGTTTGTCGACGAAATCGGAACGTCCAAGAAATCGTTCAAGATGCCTTGAAACCGTTGGAATTGAATATGGGTCAGAGGGTATAGAATTCATTGTTCCATTGAGAGAAAATTTAGTGCACAGCATATGCTATAGAGATCCCACAGATTCGAGTGTTCAAGGGGCCGTTTTTCATAAGGCCCTTGCAAAGCAGCTTTATTTGCGCTCTATTTACTCGGTATGTATTTATCTTTGTTTTCATTGAATCCTGTAATATACTCCAAAAATTATTTTTTGGTACATGTGAGAGAACATTAGATGTAGGGTTCGTTATACTGTAATTACAGTGGCAGTTGACATTGGTCTTGTGTTTTCTATAGTTTGTGTTTGGAAGAAAGAAAAATTGTGTTGTACTCCGTACTTGTCTTTTAGAATTCCTTTTTTTTTTTTTTTTTGTGAGAACCATACATTGGTGAACCACTCGGCTGTGAGTGTCGAGATGACATTATAGCGTGATATTGATCCAAAATGTGGATTGGGTTCATGTTGGATTTTGGATCGGGTTTTGATCAGATATTGTCTTGAGTTGGGTTGGGTTTAAGAGAGTGGATTGATTTTCGATTGTGTATACTTGATCCATTGACATCTCTACTCTCAAGTGGCACCGTCTTGATCATTCCTCAAATTTTCTTATAGAGTAGCAATCGATAACCACCACATTTAAATGAATGATGGTGCCGATGTAATTTAACTTGTTACGGAGTTTTTGATTTGATAGTTCAAACCACAAAAATGAAAACGATGTAGAATGACAAGAATGTAAAGATGACATTATGCTGCATGGTTACTGTCTGCACATAGCTATCAAAAATTAACTACATTTTGATGAACCAATAAAACACAAACTCGAGTTGAAACATTAAACTAGACAATTAGCATGATAATTACACATTAACAATCATTATTGATCTAATTATATTAACTTGACTAATTATTTTTTCCTCTCATCATTAGACGTCACTGTCAGTCAGCACAAAAGCAGCTCTTCAACTTTAAGATTTGATCAATTTCAACATCACCCAGTTGAATACTCTGTAGATATAATAATTCACTTAAAAGATTACTTATGAAGATCAAGCTACACTAATCCTGCCATCTGAACTGCTGAATCCCTGCGTAACCTGGTATGGCGACCCTCTTGACGAGGTCATATTCGTTGACAACGACAACGAAAGGTTGAGTGACAATGGCGACGGATTATTTGTGTTCGTGCTCACATCGAAATCAACAGTTGATTTGTGGCTACTTGCTGGGGTTGGAGCAGCTTGAGGGGCTGGCGTATTATAGAACGGTGCAGATGAATTTGATGACATTGTCGAAATCTCTGCTACTAATGGTCGTGGTGGCTGCTGTCGTTGGGATTCAGCTTCTATAGCCATATCTTCACTCATAGGCTCATTTGTTGAATTTGCAACACCCTATTGATTAAAACAATATTAGAACACTCTTCATCGATACCAACTTGCGGATTAATAAAAAACCCAGCAGAGTCAAATTCATCGCTCACAGTAAGTCAACAACGTGATGAGAGAAGAGGCTATCCAGTTTAATGAGCAATAACAATAACGTCATAGACAAATTACCCCTAACAATGACATTCATAATAAACCTACACTAACCGATAACATCATAACATGAGATGAGAATTGAAATTAATAATACGTCAAAAGATTCAACACTAGCAATAACAAATTGACATTAACTACAAATGAAACTGTCTACATTGAAACTAATTATAAGTCAAGACTCAAGTATTCATCAGAACAGTAACGTCATGACAAATGAAACCATCTACAAGCCTACATTAGGCAGATTTGGCCGAAAGTGTCTAACGTGACCAAACACTAACAGTCTAACACTAACATTCTGTGTTAATCACACTCGGCTACAAGTGTCAATCTCGGCCATTAACTTCTATGTTTCAGGTCTCACATAAAATGTCGAGTTGTTGTGTTGGTATCGAGTATCACTCGGAAACGGCATCAAAATCAAAGTGAAGTGTCCTGTCCATAGCTAACGTTACTAATAACACCGAACAACATTAACACCAACCATTACAATAACAATGAAATTGACATCGACAGCAACGATAACAACATGAGAAATGAGGCTAAAAATAGCATCATAACTTCTTCATAGCTAAGAAATCGAAAAAAAAAAAAAATCAAAGGAGCAGGAAATTACAGAGGCTGAGGTGGTGATGTCGAAGACGCTAGATCTACGGCGGCGACGACTGAGGTTACTGTGGCGAATAAAGTACTTCTGAGCATGACTGGCCACCTGCGTAGGCGTTCGAGTTTTGACAAAGTTTTTGGAAATTCCTCGCCAATCTCCTTTCCCTAACATCTCCAATCCAACCAGAAATCGCTTGTGTTCTTCCTCCGTCCACGCCACTCCTACATTCATCACCACTCGCTTTCGATCAAATCATTCAATTTCGAATCTCGAAAACCATTCCCTTTCATAACTTAACTAATTAAATCATTCAATTTCATTACCTCACACTTTCGATCAAATCATTCAATTTCATTATTTAAATAACCTAATTACACAAATTCTCATGTGCGACGGTCTCACAAAACTTTGAGACCTCTACCATAGAAAAGGTAGTTAGTAGTTACATTTTCTTTTCCACTAATTTTACTTGATAAAAGTAGGTTTTACGATGTGAGACGGTCACACTTGACCTACAATCAAATTAAATCATTCAATTTTATCACGAACACGCTTTCGATCAAATCATTCAATTTCATCACAACACCCTTTCAATCAAATCGTTCAATTTCACGACCTAAACATCAATTCACCACAATGTATCAACATTCAACAAAACTTCATCGATCAACACTCAAAACAAAAAAAATTAACATCAACGTCATCACAACATCAACGAAAAATAAAAATAAAACGCAAAATCGAAAAATTATCCTATTTATTTCACTTCAATTTTCTTCATTTTCGCATACCTCGCTTTCGTTCGCGGTTAACTGCGGTGGTTGTCGCGGCGGACGAACATCGACGCGCCGCCTCATCGGCGGAGATGTAACCATCAGACATACTTCCGGCGACTTTTCCGGCGATGTTTCCGGCGTCAATGCGGTGTTCATATTGCGAGAGGTTGTTAAGCGAAACGCTCTTCCTCATCGCGTCAACCACCACGCGCACGCCGAACAACATGAACTCTCTTCCTCCGCCGTCAACTCCGCCGCATGCGGTGGTTTCCGGCGTATGATCGTTCAACATAACGAGTAATTAATTGAATAATTTCGCCGGAAGAATGAGAAGAAAAGGGAGAAAAATATCTTTAGAGAGAGAAAGTAAAGAGGAAGTTATGAAGAGGTAGTTATTAATGAAGATAATTTTATTTTTATATGAGATGAGGAGTATTTATATGGTGGTTTTTTTTTTTTTTTTTTTTTTATAAATTTTAATTTACTTGTTGATTTTGT
>JAUEKU010000010.1:2083760-2096618 GCA_032274805.1 Gypsophila paniculata
TGTCTTTTGTTTGATGTTATTGCAGTGTGGTTATGGAGGTGATGGGACAGAAGAGCTTGCAGCATGTACTAGAGCCTATGCTGCGACGAGTTGTAAGTGCACTGAAACTAATCGTCTCTTAGGGTTTGTTTGGATGTAGAGGTTCAGAAGGAATGGAAGAGGAGGGTGGAAGGGTTTTGAAGTGCTGACATAACTGATGGACGATAGTTTCCGTCTTCTTGTAGGTGAAGGAAGAGGTGGAATCTGCTATACAGAAACACGTCTTTGGTTTAAACAGGTGAGAATCCTCTTAACTGTGCATTCCGATATTTGCTACCCTGTATGTCTATGCTAGATGAAATCGATATCTTCAGTTGACCATTTTAACGTTGTCCTTGATAATTACCGCAGGAATTCTGATGATGAAGTATTATCTTCTGAACCAAGAAGATTGCAGCTCAAGTTCTTAAGCACAATCTCACTCCCGGTGTTTACTGGAACTAGACTCGAAGGCGAAGATGGCTGTGCAATAAAAATCGCTTTAGTAGACGCTCTAACTGATGAAGTTGTGCTCTATGGATCTGATTCCTCTGCAAAGGTGGAAGTGGTTGTTCTTGAAGGAGACTTTGATAGTGACGAGCGTGGGACATGGACACTTGAGGAATTCAGGAACAACATTGTTAGGGAACGAGAGGGGAAAAAGCCACTTCTTTCTGGAGATGTTCCCGTGTTTTTGAACAAGGGTGTTGGCTCAATAGGTGAAATATCTTTCACCGATAACTCAAGCTGGACCAGGAGTCGTAGGTTCAGACTTGGGGCACGAATCGTCGGAAGCTCTAGTGGAGCTAGGATCAAAGAAGCAAAGACGGAATCTTTCATTGTCAGGGATCATCGTGGAGAGCGTGAGTGTCCTCATCTTCTTAGTTCTGAGTGAGTTTTATTAATCAGTCATTGTGAAAGTGCTGATGAACTGTGTTACAGTGTACAAGAAGCACCACCCTCCATCGCTGTTTGATGAAGTTTGGAGACTGGAAAAGATCGGGAAAGAGGGCGCCTTTCACAAGAGATTGAGCTTGGACAGAGTCAGGACGGTCAAGGACTTCCTAATTTTGCTCAATCTAGACCCTACACGGCTTAGGAATGTAAGAAACTGGAGACGCGTAGTCATTGACATGTTATTGTTTGCTCATCTGCTCTTTTATTTCTTTGTATGCATGCTTATCTTCGTGCATTGTTTCACTGCCTGTTGGAAAGCTTGAAAATGAGATTTGTCGATGCATTTGTTCAGAATGAGATAGCATAACTAATCTCTGATCACCACTTGTTTTTCTTGATGTACTTCAGATTCTCGGTGCTGGTATGTCGACCAAAATGTGGGATGTCACAGTAGAACATGCTCGGACATGTGTACTCGACAAGAAGATCTACTTGTACTATTCGCTTGGTTCTCAGCACAGGAACGGCGTGGTCTTCAATGTTGTGGGACAGATATTGGGTCTTTATTCGGAAAGCCAGTACGTTCTTGTCGATAACCTGTCTGAAACCGAGAAGGCATACCTCTTTCTATCCTTTCAAACATTAAATACTCATTCTGAACGTGCCCGTATCTGATATCGCTTACTGTGATAACGCCTTTTTCCAGGTTGATGCACAGAGGATGGTCATTGAGGCATTTCAACACTGGGATGGAGTGATCTCATTTGATGACGTAAACTCTCTTACTGGCGGTTCTTCAACTAACACAACGATCTCTCCAATGACCGACAGTACTCCTGAAAAGATCTCTGGACTCGACTATGCAAAATCAAGCTTGCCGTCACCTGATATCCTTTCACCACTTTATTCATTCGAATGCATGGGAAACTCAGACGAATTTTCCCTACAAACTACGATGGATACAATGGACCTGAGATTCGACCAACCCACAAACACTCCGGTCCAAATTTCTAACTCGCAGTTCTGCGCTTCAGACTCCATGTCGCAAGCTTTCCTTGACGATGATCATCTAGGATTCATGGACATCGAATATGCCTCCATTCCACCTGCAGATGCGGGATTTGATTCCCACGCAGATCTAGAGAGCGCATTTAGCGCCTTCTTAAAGCCACCGCCTACAACTCACACTGTGAGGAGATCAGCTCACAGAAAATGGAGAGTTCTCTCGAGTATTATGAGATCGTTTTCTTTACGGAAGTTAGTGGAGAGAAAAACACGTTCACGAGAGACGCCAAGACAACCGTAGTTCTTACACAGTAGTTATAAGACTTCAAATATCAGAACTTGTAGTTGCTTCCGCTAAGCGTTCCCAACTTTCAATGTGATTGTGCTCATTGAGCGGTCGGGTTGAGCTTTTGTTGGCGATTAATATACTCCGTAGTCCGTCACTAGAGGAGTATACTGGTGTAGTGTAAGTTGTGAAGCTGTTTTTTCAGGTGAAGTTTGCTATGATGCGAAAAGGATAACTTTGTAAAAATGGAAAAAATAATGTCAGAAGTGGGATTTGAACCCACGCCCACTTTCGTAGACCAGAACTTGAGTCTGGCGCCTTAGACCACTCGGCCATCCTGACTTTTTGTTAATATTTTCTCTGTTTATTTATAAGTATGTAATAATTGACGCGTATACATTCCAAATTTGTTGGTAAGTAGTAACTAGTAAGTACGTACCATATATGGCATCTTACATTTTTACCCTTTGCGCTTAAATTTTTCACTAAGACCGTCGTAGATTTATGATGTACAAAGTAGTATTTTTATAGTTTAAATTTAAATGTGATTGTATGATCATTATTACACTTCTAGACATAAGATTTGAACTCAACTTAACAAAATTGATCTCATCCGAAAAATTTAATCTGAAATCGACCCAACTCGACTCATGCTTCGATTTGACCAACCCTAATTTGACTCGAAATATGAAATCTTTTTAATGTAACCCGATTTACCCAACTTAATATTTTTCTTTTTCTAATTAACTATTACGAAATACTCCATATGACTTATGAGTAAATAATTCAAATGATACATACATGAACCCAAACTAATCATAATAGCTACTCGTAAAACACAATTCATGTATTTAACTTGAATTTAAACTTACCTAAAAATAAACTTATCCAACCCAATTTGTACTCAATATATGATCCATTTATCAGTTTCGATCCAACCTAAACAAGCACACCGCCTTAAATATCATTATCAAACCCAATCTTACCCCAAAACTCAAATTGATTAGATCTTATCTAATCGAACCGACATATAATAAGCTTATAACTGATTATTATCCTTACATGATTAAGTCTACCGAAAAAACCACGTTATCAATCTCTCTAACCAATAAAAATGCCTCATTATAATTCTTATTCGATTATCCGTAAGAAACTCGAACTCACTTATAAAATTTTCTCATTACATGCCCAACCCAAAACGATTCGATCGAGAGTAACCATACTCGAATCAAAACATAACCCATAAATCCGAAGTAACTCGACCCAACCCGACCCGTGACACCAACCAACACCGTACTCGAGCCATCAGCTTACGTTTACCAAACCTCACATATTCTCTCTCATCTCCGTAATTCTTCATACTTGGATCGAAGGTCGAAAATGGCGAACATGTTCACGAACACTCAACTTTTCTCTCACCTTCGATCTAATCCTCAGGTTTTTTCTTCTCTTCAACTTCTTCTTCACTTTCTTCTTTAATTCATTCATATCATCTTCTAATCATCATCGATTTCACTTTTCAATTGTAATGTTTGATTTTTTCTATTATTTTGTGAATTTCAGAGGAATCAAAGTTTGTTCGCGCAATCTACTCGTGGATATCACATCGACCTCGGCGAGCGTGAGAAATCTGTCAGTTTTTCCTTTTTTTTTTTTTGGTTTTTTTGGTCTGTTTTTATAGCTTTTTTTTTTGTATATTGTCGATAATTTTGGTAAATATCATTTTTTATTAGGTGCTATAATTTTGCTGTATAATCTGTCACTTTTTTCTGTTTTATTTCGTATTTTTGTAGTTTTTGATTATAGATTGGTGATAATTTTGGTGAATATAATTGTTGATTAGGTATTACAATGTTGCTGTATAATCTGTCATTTTTTTTCTCTTTTTATTTCGTATTTTTGTAGTTTTTGATTGTAAATTGGCGATAATTTTGGTGAATATGATTGTTGATTAGGTATTACAATGTTTCAGTGTAATCGCGGTTAGAACATATCGAATCTCTAATGTTTCTCGGATTGTGTTTAGCATGTGCCTTGATTTTGTCTGCAGTAGAATTAGTTATCAGCTTGTGTTCAATAGGCTGCAATTATGTTCTTTTGATCAAATGAAATTCGTCGATGCTGTTGTACAATTGGCGATTTGGTGAATATCGTTGTGAATTAGGTTCAAGGTTGTGAATTAGGTGTAAGGTTGCCGTATAATCGCGATTAGAACAATTCAAACCTCTGATCTATGGATTTTCATATGCCAGCTCTTTTTTTCAATGTGTTTTAGCATATGTATCTCGATTTCGGCTATTATAGAATTAATTATCAGTTTTTGTTTAAGAGGCCACAGTTGTGTTCTTTTGATCAAATGATATTTGTCGAGACTATCATACTAGTGGCGAGAATTAGGTATAAGGTTACTGCATAATCGCGATTATAACATTTTGAATCTCTGATCTATTGATTTACATATGCCAGCTGTTTTCTCGACTGTAATTTAGCATATGAATATCTTGTTTTCGATTCTTGTAGCGGTAGAGGGTACAGTTTACAAGTGATTATCAGTTTGTATCTAATAGGCTATAGCTCTACTCTTTTGAACTCATGAAATTTGCTGAGATTATTTCTGCTGTATATATAAATATATATATACACACACAATTATTTTTTTGTGGAAGTCGTGTTTTTAATAGACTAAGCACAACTGACCTCCACTCACCCCGCTTTGAGCAGGAACCTTTATAAGCAATGGGGTGATGATAATGATAAATGGTGAAGCATACAACTTCATAATTTTTTGTCTGTTGCTGCACTGCACTGAAGCACAACATACTATAGTGAAATTGAGTTATTGTACTATCTGCAGAGTGAATGAGATAGATTGTAATGGCCATATACTTATTGATGGTGGTGGTCGTCAACTTATTTACGTGATGATTTTTTTTCCATTTATGTGTATAGTCGAAGGTTAGGAGATGGTCACATACTTATCGATGCATCCAGTTTGTTACTATCTTTTGATGAGTTTGTAGTTTCATGCATGTCATTCTTATCATCTTTATTAGGCCCTGTTCTTTTGGACTTAACTTCAGGTCCATTCAGTTCAGTTCAGATAAGTTTCATTAAGATACTTCCTTCACAAATTACGTTGAAATAAGTTTCATTAATTTCAGTTCAAATCAATTCAACAAAATTAAGTTCAAAAGAACAGGGCCTTAGTGAGTTCATGTGCTAAAATTGACATGAGGACGATGTTTGATTTGCCTTTTCCTAATCATAACAAAGATTTGTAGATTTGTACTACTTATATGTGTGAGGTCGGGAAGGCTATTGTGTTCTCTATATTGGTTTCATGAATGTTCTCCTCTCTGATGAGAGCAATCAAATTTATCATCATGCCTAGTTTATATTTGTTAACCTGTGTTCAGATAGTTTGCATTTAACATTACCCTTGTTAAAGTAAGGAGATGCCTCTGCTCTGCCAAAGAGCTATCGCGTTCAAATGATTCATTTTACTAGCAACCCCGAAGGACAAATTTATAGACCATTTACAATTGTTGAGATTGTCTGTGTAGTTTTGTGCTTGTTGAGTCCTAAAACCTTATTTTCTGGTAAAAGTCTCACGTACGCCAGTTACTTAACTCTTCACATGTTATTTCTGGCTGTCAAATCCTTGAAACTTGAATGATGTTTACTACTCCATTCATTTCTTCTTTATTGGTCCATTTTGATTGTTCGAAAATAATGAGCCCTCACTGAATTATGGTGAAACAAATCATTGATAAACGGTTGTACCAGTAAAAATTGTAAGCCTCCACTATGGGACTGAACAAAAACTTCCTTTTCATTGGGAGATCCCTCGCTGCTAGCATTGATCTGGCATTAAACACTTGGCCTCAATTTTTCCGATGGTTTGATTTCTTCTATTTGCTGACATGGGTTTACTGATCTCTCTGCAGCTGTTGGCAAAGGACCCAGCCCTGAGTAAGTTCAAGTCACATAAGCAGGGTGTAAAGCGGATCAAAAAAATTGGCGATGTGCTCACAGTCATTGTTGTGGCTAGTATGCATCTTTTCTTGACAAAATTTGTGTTATTTTATGCGTCTTCATTCTTTTTATTGGTAGTCTGAGTTGGGAGCAGGTAGAGCTGGTGATGACGTGCATTATTTAGAAGTTGAATATCTGCAGTGACTGATACTTAGAAAGTATAGTGCTTACCGTAAGCCTAAGACACCCTACTTCTGCAGGGTTGATAACTTCATTAAACTTATTGTGGTGGGCTTCACTGTCAGTACACTTGTCACACTTGCCTCTTTTAGAACTTGTGCCATATTCAAATTTAGTGCGCCTAGGTGAATAGAGTATGTGGCATGCCAGATCCTCATAACTTCAGCCCAAACCAGTGCCGCCATCATGTTGTGTTTGATCAGGCAGTCTAAAGACTCCTAACCGTTGATATTTTGGCTGGCTTTTGTGCAGGCTGTTGTTACGAGATATATGTAAGGGCAACAACGCGAGAAGAAGCTAGTAAACAGACATAATTTGCTTACCTTGTGTGCATAATGGAGCACAAAGTCTGTCATGTTTCTACAACTTATGGTTGGTCAGTGCTCTGCTTGATGATTTGTGCCTTATTGATGAATAAGAAGCTGTGCTTGTAGCATTCAGAATTCGTTTGCTTTGTGGTGCTATAATAATTAACAGCTAATGTACTAATTTTCCGTCACTTCAAAGTTGAGCTAGAATAGATTTTGGGTAATTTATTTCAAAGACCTTTTTTGGCTTCACTATTGTATTGTCCTCTCTTTTTACGAAGCTAAATAATTGTCATCGTTGTGCTCATACGATGTCAACTATGAACGGTATTTTCTATGATATACAGCAGGTACAAACTTTTTGAATATGATTTCCAAAAAAAAAAAAACCGTTACCTTGGTTCAAAGTAAGCTATGATCAATGAAGGTGACCAAAGGGCCTGTATAGCCGCCGTTCCATTAGTCAGGCCTGTTTCAGGTCAAGGGTTTCCCCCGCTCAGCTCACCACAGGTTCGGACATAAATTTGAACTAGACTAGCCCGACCCAAGTCAAAACGTCAAAAAGGAATGGCTCGCCTAGCCTGCCCAAGCTCACCCCACAAACTAGGCCCTGTTCTGGCTACGCCTGCCTAGCTCGGGCTGGCTTGGAATTGCCTCCTTGGCGGACCGTTCTGGTTCCAACTAGGGAGACCTGGCCCATTGCTAACTGGGCACCTCTAAATTCATGACTCGACTGTTGCCTCCAATACAAAATTTTCTTTCTTCTGTTCATGTTTTTTTTTTTAAATATTAAACTATTGTTCAAAAATGATATATTAACAAAATGGATATAGATTGTAATTGTCGAATCTGTCTCGTAACTTTTCCGCAAAGTCGTTTTAGCAGCTTTATTTATATTTCACAGAAGTTGAGAAAACAAAAGAATGCGGATTTCCACCGAAGTTGCTTGGCCATCGTGCCCATCGACTACCCTCCTTATTTGAAATTGTGCTTATTTTTCCGTAAAGTCGCTACGTCATTTCGCGACTTGCCAAAGCGAAAAAGAAAACAAAAATAAAAATTGGGCCTACGCAAAACCCAATGGTCATACGACTCATATAGCTTCAACAAAGACCCATTTCGTTAGTTATTTATTTTTGATAAAAGGAAAACTAAGGCCCAATGGCTAATAATGGTTACGATCAAATTGAACCATGGTTACAAATTTACAATAATTGTTTGCTATCGCATACCGACCATCTCACTGAATTATCTCGTACGAAGTGCTCCGTAAATATATATTTCTTCCACGTCGGTATTAACTATTCAAGCCTACTGTTTAAAGACTTACAGTGATTGGTCCCTTTCTTTTTTGTCGACATGTTAAAAAAAACTTGAGCAAAATATCAGTATATGAGTATAAAATTTCCAACATCCATCCTTTATTTCCAAAGCTATCCACGAAAAGAACGCTTTCATTTTAAATCGTTGAAATATGAGCCTCAAGAATCATACGACGTAAGGGGATGGATGTAAGCTTAAGCTCATGACATACTATCAAGATACTTGCATTTGTCACTAGGCCAAGACATTGTCGATAAAGAAGAGAGCATTCATAAAAACCTGTGTTATAACTCGATAACAAATTGACTTTAAAATAAGATACATTTCACAAAGCCAGTATAATTAGACAAATGGGTATTCATTATAGTACATTATAATTGAAATCCACAATTTTGCTTCTCAGCTTTTGTTGTTGGCTTTGGTTGATCTCTACTTACAGTAAGGAATATGGCTTTGTAATGCAAAATCATGCCATGAACCGAAATATCGCAGGGAATAGAATACCTCTTCACGACTTGCATCAGTTAAAATCCGGACCATCCAGCTGGTTGAGAGGTCGTCGTCTTGCTTGCCAACTTAGTCGAATCCCCGAAGCGCTGGGAGCTATTGCCTTCAACGGAGGACCTGGAGATACGAGCGGACTGACCTGGAACTGCACTGAAACTATCGTTACCAAAGCCCCATCCATCTTTGGTTGTACTCACTGAAGGATCTTGCTTGCCGGGCTGACCATTACGTGTTCTTACAGATTTGGGAGGGTCTGTTATAGATGTCGGTGTAGAGGTATCATCAGCGAAAGGCTGCCATGTTGCCCCAAGTGCGCCTTCATTGCCTTGTCTCTGAAATGATCCGACATGAGAGAGTTCAGACTTCAGACATGTTATGGAGTTGCGAAAATTACTTTCGAAATTCAAAAGAATAGAAAGTTTCCTCATGCAATAATTAGTTATCATGAAATTTTGCAAGCAGGAGATACCTGAGATTTGCTATGCTGAATATTAGCGGGCGACAAGTTCCTTATAGACGACTCCTTATTTGGTGATGGTGTTCTAGCAGCCAATGCTTGCTTAAGCTCCTGTAACTCTTGTCGCTGTGACCGGCAGATGGCAGAAAGCTTCTCATATTTTGAAGTAATCTCTGCTTTTTCTATGTTTGCTTGTTTCAGTTGCCCTCTTAGTCTTTCTATTTCAGCCTCTAACGAGTTATCCTTCCGCGATTTTGTAACATCAACGCTAGGACTAAGTTTAGACGTATCAAAATCAGCAACAAATGTATTAAAAGCCTCATTTTCAAAATTGGCAAAGCTATCGGATTTGACCCCCTTAGACCTGTCATCTCCGTAGCTAAGATCTTTTCTAGGTATCGGAGTAGCCTGGTTACGTTCTCCCACTGATGAGCGAGCTTTACCAGGGGTAGTATGTTTCTCAAGTTGGCTTCTATCTTCTGTCAAAAACGTGGATTCGTCATCAAATTTTGGGCCACCTTTGACCTCTTTGACAACAGTCTCCTTGGCGTGTTCAGTCGACCAAAAAGCACCAATCGGCGTTCCTTCAACTCCACTCCTACGAGCGCTTTGAGAGGACGTATTTCTGGTTGACTCATTTGTTGAAGGTACAGGCGGCGGGCTCCTCCGAGGCATAGGATGTGTAGCTTTGGTCGCAGTTTTTGGGGTACCTGATACACCACCAATTTAAGCATGAGTAAGTGAAAGTGGGTAATCGTTCTTACTTCGCCTTTGCGGTCTTTGTTTATATACAACTTGAGGAGGGAAACATCCCGTCCATTTCCCTCCGACTCCTATGTTTAAATAATTTGAGAAAACATTCAATTTCACCTGTAGGAGGGATTCAATTTCCTATCTTGAAAGGATTTCGATTTTGAACCTCCATCCAAGCATTTTGTACATCTATGATCTATGACACATTTCAGAGTACAGAGCAATGCAGTCGAGGGAATTATTCAAAACATCTTAAAGAGTCCTACAGTGAGTACCTTCATTGATTAGAGAAGCTGCTTCTCGCATTAGCGGCGGTCGATCAGGTAATGACTTCTGTAACTCCGCAGGCAATTGCTCATTGACACGGAACCAGACCTATCATAATGAGTTCCACTATCATGTAAGGGAAAAAAGTTGACTCTGCATATGTAAATGCTATTGCTTCGCAGAGAAACAACTATTACTATTTCCGTCGACACCAATGACCTAAAACTAACCTAAGTTCAAGGACATGAATGGTGAATCAAGCAAAGTGCTTGCCTGTGTGATGTCAGGTCTGAGATCTGGTGATGAATTTAGCATGTCCCGGATCAGATCAGTGGTAAATGCACTGAATTTCGGTAAATCTGGGATGCGATAATTGCCATTCAGGACTTGCAGCTTTGACTCTCCATCAAACGCTGATTTGAGATAGCAAATTCGGTAGAGTAAACAGCCAAGAGCCTACGGGCAAAAGAAATACTTCATGCTCAGATGCGTGTAACACTTAATCGTTTTGCATACATAGGTGGGCAAAAAACTAGGCAGACTTAACTTAGCTCGTGGAACGTCAACTTACCCAAATGTCAACTTTCTCGTTTATAATATCTTTCCGGTACAGGTCCCACATCTACACCAGACAAGAAGAAAATTGAACGAATGAGATACATTGTTATAACAAAGTTACAATATATTTGTACGGCCAAGTTTGTTTCACCTCAGGTGCTCTATAAGCAGGTGTCGTGTGCTTCCTGATGTTGTCTTCTTCAACGCCCATTTCTTCAGGTTTCTCAAAACGTTTGTGATTAGTAGAAGTGCTTCCAAAGTCGCACAATTTCCATAATCCATCTGATCCGAGCAAAAGATTCTCCGCTTTCAAATCACTGATTTATTATAATGACACGAGTGTAAGTCATTACAGAGTTCCAACTTCTCAATAGCAAGCCAACTCTAATTTTAACTGAAACAATATTCTTTGTGAGATGATCTCAAAATTATTCACATATGATCTCCCCAGGATGTTCAGAGTTCCAACGTTTCTCAATAGCAAAGTTAAACGCAAGCGGGTAGTACTACCGCTTTTTTGACGGAATCAAACCATTTAAGAAACAAGGTATCCAAGCGGAATAACCACATGGTTTTGAATCCTGTGAATAAAGGTATTTGAACAACCGTAAAGAATAGATTTACAGGAAAATGATGCTCATTACCGGTGGGCAATCGGTGGAGACTGGCAGTGCAATGCAAAGACTGCATTACAAACGTCCCTGAAGATGGTCAGGGCTTGTTTCTCCTCAAAGTAACCAGCTCCTCTGCTCTCTAGAACATTTACGAGAGATTTATCACAATATTCCATCACAAGGAGTGCTTCCTTTGTCCTACCCATGTCCAAAATCGTATTACAATGGAGTGTCACGATATTTGGATGTCCTTTGAGTGATTTCATCACTGAGATCTCCTTCATTGCGAGATCCAACGATTCCATGTCATTGCATATGATATGCTTTAAAGCAAACTGTGTTGATGGATTCGTTGCATCTTTCGCTAAGTACACCGACGAGAATCCTCCTTCAGCGATGAAATTTTTTATATGAACTTTGATGTCGCCAATATCAATGATGCGGCCCTCAAGGCCTGTCGGCTCCTTTTGCGCAAAAGGCTTAAATTTCCACATGATAAGTTTGTGGCTCAGGTCAAACAAAGAGCACTGCCACAAAAAGGATGTGATATTGGAGATTATTAATCCATGATGATAGTCAGAACAAATCATTCCTACAGTGAATACTGAGCACAAAATGAGACTGTGCCGCATTCCATATGAACGGCTAACTGCGGTCAGCACAATTAACTTTGTAATCACTGAAAGTCATGGAGTTTCGGAGGAAAAACAGATACAAGGTTGAATTTCTAATGACCTAAGATGCATTAGCTAGCAAGAGTCTCTAGCTTTCAAATAACGAAACTCTATCCAAGTCGACTATTCTCCAGCACTCCACTCTGCTGGTCCCTTGACTCATATGGAGCTCATACACTCAATACTTAAGAAATTGTTGTCTCCTCACATCTTACATTAACGGTTTAGCTTGATTTGAGCATTTGAAGTAACAGAAAGTGAAAATGGTGATGAAACAAGGCTAATGTCTTAAGCAGCATCTTACAACTCAACAATCACGTTGTTAACACGATATTATCCATTATGTAGCACCCGATCTGTCACTAGAAAAATCCGCTAATATGCACAAAGTAAGATCATTGCTAAATCATTTCTCCTCGCAATCAAGTAGATTTCGAATCTATGATGGGACATACCAAACAACAAAAATTCTCACTTGAGACAATCTCACGATAACCTAACCTTACTTCACTCCTGATATCAACTTCATTAGGTAGCAATTTCCTGATTTTAGTTTTCATTTTCTCTCCTATATGTCCATTAGTGAGTAAAAACACTTTGTGTGACACGGTCTAACAGGAAACCGACCGAACAAACAAAATGCACAATCAACTAGGCATATCTATCATCATTCACATTCCTAAACCCCAGTTCATAGTTTCACCAACACTAAATCTCAAAAAAGACGGTTTTTCACGATCAAATGCATAAATATCTAGGCTTATCTATCATCATTTTATATTCCTAAACCCTAGTTCATAGCATCACCAGCAATAAATCTCAAAAAAAGACGGTCTTTCACAATGAATCGTGCAAAACCATCCAATGTATCATTAGCTACTCTTTCACCAATACTTACAAATCAAAAAATCTAAACATCATTACATTGCACTAACAATACAAAAGCAATCATCTTTACAACTAACTAATTATAATT
>JAUEKU010000010.1:2096718-2120802 GCA_032274805.1 Gypsophila paniculata
TTTTATATTTTAGTTCGGTTAGAATCATTTTATAACTTAAAAGAATAGTAAATAAAAGCATGGAGACAAACTTTATTTTTAATAATTTCATTAGTATTAGCATTTCGATCGCCTTCTGAAAAGTTCTCATCTACGTTAGTTTTCTAATTTCAAAACCTAACTCTGCTGTTATTAATAATTTGTAATTTTTTAAGAAGGAAATATTGTAACAAATTTTTTAAAATTTTACAGCTAAAATAGATTTTTTGTGTGGAAAAATTCCTTAAATCAATCCTATTCTTTGGCGTAAGATGAGGCATGAAGCTAGTACAACGAAAGAGTGAGGAGGAAACCAAAGGTAGAACCTATTATCCACCTTACATACATACCTCCATCTTAATCATTAGACTAAGACATCTTCGATTATTCTGTATTAAAGTTAAGTGACTAATAAAAGGGTTGAAGATGGAGTAAACACATAATGCAAGTTTAGAAGTTATTAGAGCAAGTGTGCTGTAAACACCGGCCATGGCATGATTAATAGTAGATTAATACGATTATTAGTGGAAAGTACTGGGGTTTAATCCAAGAATCTTGTGACTTTACAGCTGTAATACGAATTAAGTAATTAACTTAAAAGTCAAGCAACCCTTAATTATCACTTAATACACCAGATTAAAGCATTTTAAGTACGTACGAGTGTTTAGAATCAGTGTCAGACCGTTTAGTTGGTGTGTGGTCTGGATACTGTACTTCATTATGAAGCACACGTGTGCACGATTTGTATAATACATATTGTTCGTATTAATTAATTATATACTCCGTAGGTATTACGTATCGGTTTTTCTAACGTGTGCATGAGGTGCACATTTTAAGAAGTCTAAACGGTTTTTCTAACGTGTGCATGAGGTGCACACCATAAATCAAATTTCAACCGCTTATATTTATATAAACGGTTTTCTTGGCGTGTCCAAAAAATCACGTTTTGGAAAAGATTTTATCCTTAAAAATGGTAAAGTTTACTAAATATTTACTTTTTTTTTTTTTAAGTTCCTTCGCCATAGTTTCCCTTTTAAGATTTTGGATAAAGTATTTTATTTATTGTTATATATACGTAAAATAATTGCATATAAAATACCGATTAGAATTTAAATATTGAGCGTGCTTGATATTCAGCTTAAATTTTGTATAAAATATTTTTTTTTGTATAAAATATTTATATTGACCCATTAGAAGAGAAAATAAATTTTAAGAAATTTAAATTCTTATTAATTCCTAAAACCATGGAAAATGAGTGATTCAATCATGTCAAGTATGAAGGCAATCAAAGGACTTTGTGTGTAATTAAAGGCCTTAATTGTGATTAGTAGCCAAGAATATTTGACAGCTAATTGCTTGATCATCATCTCGTCTCATTGATCCAATTTGTTTTTACCAAGGTACCAATAAATTGACCCAATTTATTTGCTATGTTACGGTATTTTGACTCGGATAAAAATATCTTACACAATATCACGATTTCAAATATAAATGAGTTCCAACTTTAACAAGATCTTATAAATCAATCATCTTGATTTGTTTTGTTATTTGCTATATACTTCGTATGTTATTTGAGGGTCAATGGTTACAAACCGTGTTAACCGAGTAGAAATCATATAATTTTAGATAATGGTTATTAAGATTATTGTCATATACTCTTTTAAATTATTAATACCGATGATGTCTTAGCCTAATAGTTAGAACATACATACAATGGAAGATAGGTCTCAAGTTTAAATCTCCCTCCTCCTTCACTATAGACGGTGAAATGTAACACGACATAAAAAGAACGCTTTATATAATATTCATCTATTACTATTGCTCTTAAGTCTTAAGTTTTAATTACGTTCTACCATCGTATTAGACAAGCTGTTATGTAGTGAGAGCAAACAAATATGGAATGATGAGAACATGCATGATATCAACCACTCTCAATCAGTGGATTGTTCATTCAATGTACTGCTCTTCTGCTTCATCTTCCTACAGTTCCACTGCTTAATAATGCCATGTTTTATTTTCTTAAAAACCGTTTTATCGAGGGTAAGTCTTATAAAAAAACCGTTTTATTTTCTTAAATTGTTAGGGAGGATTGAAACACAAAAGATATTTGCGAAGATAAGAAAAATGTCACTAGATAAAAGTAGTTACGTACATTATCAATAACATGTGTACAAATGGCATGAAATGATAACAAAAATAGAGAGTCACAATTATCATTAAAGAAGAGTTAGAAGCAGATGTCAATTAGATTAGCGGATAAAAGTCATGAGGGGTGGTTAGTCCCATGACCTGGGTTCAATTTCATCAGCATCAATTGTCCTTGTGGCTCCGTATAAACCAAAAAAAATGTAAAGAAACGCATATTTTTTCAAACTTTGTAAATTAAAGAGACGCATATTTTTTTTCAATAAATCGGATCAAGTATCAACCCACTTATACATATCAGACAAGTTTTTGTTTTACCCTATGTATTATGCTTTTGTCATATTCCTACAACTTGACCCGTCTTAGACTTAACACGAATATATCAATTTTAAATAAGAATTTTTTTTTTTTAATAGAGAGTATATTATTTTAAAATAAAAATCTAGTTAATGTAAATTCCCAAGAATTCTGAAATTTCTGAAAAGATAAGTAGCAGTTACCTTAAAGTGAACCATATCATGTCAGCTTTAGTTAGACAGTACTGAGAAAAGCAATTCTATCAAAATGTAGTTTTCTTTTGAAACATTTACCACTTTTTTTGTTTTCTGATTTTTAGGGAATCAATTCTGACTTCTGAGACAAATCATCTATGGCCAAATTATTTTTGGAAATTCATTGCACGCCCATTTTTTATTTTATTTTGGTCCCAATATCATCCAATGCCCATTGGATGGACTTACCGGTGGGTATCGGATATTTTACACTCGGGGTTGGTTCTGATGTGATCAACGTTATGTTTTGGAAAATTGGTTTGACGTTTTCCAAAGTTGTTGACGTGAGTTTTCATTAGTTTTATCTAATGGGGTTGAAATTGGATGATTACCTAGTTAACTGCCGACAAGTTTATGAATCAGAAATAGTTAGAGAAAACTGAATCGAATTGAAATTATTCCATATATCATAGATTTAAAACTTGTTCACAACTTATGTGAATAAAAACTTAAGGTTTGGACCTTTTTTCGACAAAAATCAGTCATTGCGTGCATAACAATATTTTACCTAGTTACAAGATATTAACTGACGCCGTAACAATATTTTACCTTGCATATTCTTGTCAATAAGGCATTCATAAAGTAAAGATATAGTCTCGAATGTTACTTTATAGTATACATACACCACAAATTTACGATAGCTAAAATAGTTAATACTAAACCAAACTGAATTAAAATCGAGAAAAGAAAATGAAAACAAAAAACAGGAAAATGAAAAACTATTGGCGTTTTTTGGGCCTACTATCCAAAGTATTTCCAGCATTAGTAACATTGCCAATCTTTTTAGGCCCAAATCGTAGCCCAACTCATCTCACATTTCCTCTACATAAACAAAGTTTACAACATGGTGTTGCAAGTTTGGAGGGGACTAATAGTGAACCATATGCTAGGAGAAATTGTTGTGTATGATTACGCCTCGTAGACTCTTCGGTCAGTCTGTCGTCCTGATAAAAAGGATTGCTAATTTGATGTGCATTGTTTATAGGTTTCAGGTTATGACGCTTACGCGTAGAATATATCCAAAGCATATCTTAAGATAGCTGCTGACTGCCGTGAGTTATCGTTGCTGAGCATGCTGAAGCCCTCTTTCCCATCTAGGCTATAGCTAGCCTAGCATCAGTTTTGAAAAATGAGAATTTTCGAATGAAACCATCTAACTATTAAAGATAAAACGTTCGAATATCAAAACATTGTAAAAATAGCATCTAAGACATTTTGAATGGTCATGCAGAGTCACAAATAATCAACACCTGAGTTACATGAACATGGTGGATAAATACATCAAGGCGTTTTACTTGCTTCGCCGATTCTAGGTTCGATCAACAAGTTGGATTTACAACAAGAAAACAGACGAAATAATTGTTCTACAGACGTGCTACAAAATTAAGAAGTCAATCTATACTTGAGCTATAGCGTGTCGTGGTAAGACACTTGATCGAATGATGGATCCTATAGGAAAGACGATAATTGCGCTCAAAAGAGGTTGCCTATTGAGTAATGCTCTCTTTCAGATCCGAGAAGAGGTGCGAAACTTCAAACAGATGGGAAATATTTGTTGAGGTTCAAGGGAAGTGAATAGAATTCCTCACTCCTCGAGTCACCCTTGAAGGATTTGAACTTATCCCACCAGTGCTTGCCTCTGTCCTTTCTGACTGTCCCGTCCTTCCGGTGTAGTGTGTTGTCCAGGAAGTATCCGACAAGTCCAGCAACAAATGGTCCCGATGAGAATGGGACATTCACCATGTCATTGAACTGTTCTTAAAAGAGGAGATGATATGCATTAACAAAAACATAGAGGAAAGCAAATGAAAAGACCGACAGTGTAAAAATGATCGTAATTTACCCATCTTGCTCCAGTGTGGACAGGACCATAATGGTTAATCGCTTCATACTCGTTGAAGTATTGAGGGATTGACAGTCCCAAGAAAATGGAGAACCCGAGGATGAACTTTGTCCGGAAGCTGTTGAGATTGCAGAACTGTAGAAAACTTAAACCAACAGAACCTGCAGGAATTGAAGACTTCAGGTGCATGAATAATACGAATACATAATATGTTACGTATCTTTGAACTAGTTACGTGTCGACAAGGCACTACTTCCGACACTCATATTTAAGTGAAGTCTGAATAACAAGTTTCTAAAGTTTTAATCAGTAGCTCCACGCTTACGGACTTACCAACATAGGCGAAGAAAAGGCAGTACAAAGCAGCGATAATTGGAGAAGGAATTGAAGCGAAGACCGCACCAAATTTTCCTATATTGTGAAGCAGTGTGATTTCAGAATCCCATAATTCAGAAAGTTGGGGAAACAGCTAGCTCAAGCAAAATGCTAGAGTACTTGCTGAAGTTGAAATTTAAGTTACACACCAAGAATGGAGAAAAATATCATAAACCCTGCTGAGATTTGAACAACCCGTCTACTGCCAACACGGGTCAGCGTTAAAAGGCCTGCATTCTCACTGCAGTGAAATCAAGTTATTACAACTCACTTTACCATAACATTTTACAATTAAATAGCATAATTATACAAATTGAGATTCTCTTACATAGAAACGGACGATCCAGCTGCAGTTCCAAACAACCCTGACAGCAAAATGCCAACTCCCTAGGAATTGAAGAAAAAGTTAAACCAAAATGGGAAGTTAAACTAGTGAAAATCATGGACAATCCTCTAGACGTACCTGCCAGCCAACACCACGACTAAGAACAGAAGGCGGCATCATTGTTGCACTGGCTGATCTGGAAACTGCAATGAAAGCCCCAGTGGACTACATAATTCAACAAAAGCAATACTCAGTAATCGTGATTAATTACGGACAGAATCGTTAAGTTTCTTCTACACAATGCAACAAGAGGAAATCAAACCTCCACAAGAGCAACAAACGAAGCAAACATCATAGCAAAGGCTTCGCCAGCATCAAATGTCGGGGGTCCCCATTGAAAGGGATATGGAACTCTAATCCTGCAAACAATTAACCACTGAGTGAGTCGGATTGAAAAACAAGCTAAGCTATTACTCTGTACGTGGGAGAAAATTTCTAGAACATGTGAACTGAAACACGGTATTCCAGTTCACATGTTAGTATCTCTCGTTTCTCTCTAGTTGTACAAGGTGGATAAACAAGTTACCATGGAGCACCACTTATGAGTCCAGAACGGTCAGTCCGACATGTCGATTGTGTCTTTGCTGCAGCATGATTATAAGCGCCGCCAACTGTGAGAATATGTGCATATAGCCACACTATGGCCACAGAGAATAGAACAGCAAAACGCTCAAAAACATTTTTTCCAAATTTGGTTGCTTGAGATATATACTGCAAAAAGAGAAAGTGTGCCTATATTAATAAACTAATGTGAAAGCGCAGCTAGGCAGATTACGAGAGGAAATATAAAACTGATATTCGGCCACAGATCATGTAATGAGAAAAAATTACCACTGCAAGAAAGATTAGAAGTATAAGCTCTGGCAACCCGATCTCCACGCATTTTGCTACCTATAACAAAAGAGAAACTCTTGATATGAGTGATAATAAAAGCTTGAAGATAAGCATATGCATGAACTAATGTACAAACGGAATAAAAATTTACAACACTTGCCGAAAGATAATTACTTACCCCAGGAAAACCGAGCTGATAAAGTCCAAACCCGACCAAAGATATTAGAGGAGTGACGGATAATGGGCTTAAGAACCTACGGAGTACAGAATGACACCAAACAATAATGGTCAGAATTACAGCAGCTGTTTACACCCTACACTACACAATTCAATATACGGAAAAAGTCATTTTTTTGGTGTCCATGCACTTTGCAGAGGCAGCGCCTTAGATGAATCATCCCTAAATAAAAAATGTAAATAACTAGATGGATCAGAGGGAGTAATAGGAAAACCTTAAGCCACTAAATATGTTCGATGAGAGCACCAAAAATAGTGCCTTAGTTCCTATATCGAGCTCATTGCTAATGATATAATTAGATAAAATCGGTAAGCTAGCATTAAGACAAACATATACTCATAAATCAAAATTCCGTATGTTTATTGGAAAAAGATTAAACTACTGCTGAAAAGGGCTCTAACGACTAATAGACACTACTAGTACTGCATAAAGCAACAGCGATACTATAATTTAGAAGCATAAAAGTGTATCCATAGTCCTAATTACACAATCGCCTTGCATTGTAAAATTACACCTTATACCCTTAAGTCGATGACAATACCACAGAAACATAAATCCGTTTTATCACTAGTCCCATCTACAAACATACCTTGTGACATTACGCCATAGACCACTGAAGCCAAGGACGATTTGAAGGGTTGATGCTACAATCATTGCTCCTTGTATTCCCCGCATAATTGCCTTGAATTTCTGCAGAGACAAAGAAACCATATCAGTCATAAACAGGCATAAACAACGCTCCAATGCAATCTATTGCTTCATTATACAGGTTTTGTGGACTATCATAGAACGTGTCATTTTTTGCTATAGTATAAAGGCCTACATTGTGGAAATTTTTAACCACGACGTTTACATAACTTATATAAAGAGGATAAGAACTGCGGACAAGGGGCGTGACACAAAAACTGCGAAATGTGAAAAAAGGCGCTTAGAACGAATGATAAGCTACAAAAACAAGACTCAGCGAAAGAAATCCTACACATCATTGAAAATTTCTAGTTTACAACGAGAAGCTAGAATCGATAAAGCCATGAGGCTGTTTTAAAGCACAAACCACAACGGGGTCCTGAATGTTATTGTATCGACCAGCCAAAATTATAGAAATTGTGGGTGCCACAAAAGTATAAGATCCTCCAATCACAGCCGGCAACCGTGTCCCGAATGTTGACTGCAGAAGCGTGTTTATGCCAGCGACAAAGAGCAGTGTCTGAATAACTTCAGCTTTCTCCGTCTATCAAATTTAAACACGAAGACTGATTAAACACTTGCACATTCAAAAACACATCTCTGTTGAGTTGCAAGGAAACGATCTAACTAGTGCTATATTGCCTAATTTTAAAGGATGTACCTTTCCTCCTCCCATCTGAGGAACGAGAGCACTAGGGATGAGGACAGTAGTGCCTAGCATCACAATATAGTGTTGGAAACCGAGAAGGATGGCATCAGCTGCAAGATATCCACAGCTTCATCAGAGAAACCACAAAAGTACACTATTCAAACAACTATTGACAGAACGAACACGAAACTCGACTGCAGAATAGCCCACCCTTGAGACTGCAATAGAAGATACTCCGTATATTATACAGGTCAATGGGTCATAGCCTCATAGTGTCATACCTAGCCACATTCATACCAGGAGGTTCTCATATACGAATAGTCGTATACACAGTCGAAAGTCAGATCATATTTGGTAAATGAGCTCCTATTGAGTAAGATTACGATGCTACGAGCAGTGGCGGACGCTGATTGTAACAGACGATATCCTCAGACATTTGAAAGCTAAATTTTTCGTATGTTTTCCCCATTTTGTGATAAAAACAAAAACGACCTCCACAGAAAACTTCCTAGGTCACCACATGCTGCTCAAACCATCTTTTTTCCAACAATAGCATACAAAGACATGATAAGCTATACACTTATCACAAACCATAAATCTTATATTAAAACTTTCGAGCTCAATTACAGTTCCGTTTCTTTCGATAACTAGAAAAGAAAGGTAATCAAACACACACTAACCAAAATAAGGAAAGCAAGTGTAAATAGTTTCATAAATCCATGAAGATTTATTAAGTGCTTAAAACTCCACAAATAGCTAAATACTCCTTCCTATAAACTCACCTTAATTACACTCCTAACACCGTCATCTTAACAAATTATACTGGTCGTAATCATCCTATGACAACATCTTATGCACACGACCTACATTTAATACTCCTTTCATTTCACTCATACAGCCTCTCGTCCCTTTGATGGAACTTTAATACTCCTCTCATTTCACTCATTCAGCCTCTCGTCCCTTTTATGGAATTTTCACCCAGCCAGCCTCATTTATAAATATTTCTAAATCTAACAACTTTTAACGATCAAAATGACAATTTTACCCTTGGCAAAAATATCAAATTTCCAAAAACAAAAACTCGACTTTTGAAAAGTGAGTTCATTCATTCTAAAATGAACACCTAAGCCCTCACTTCGAACTCGCCTTAATTGCACTCCTAACACAGTCATCTTAACAAATTATACTCATCGAACTCTCTCCATTTCAGTCCCTTTGATGGAACTTTAATACTCCTCTCATTTCACTCATTCAGCCTCATGTCCCTTTTACGGAATTTTAGTTTTCCCTCCATTTCAATCATTTAGCCTCCGGTCCCTAATATGGCACTTTCACCCAATCAACTTCGTCTACAAATATTTCTAAATCTGACAACTTCTAGCGATGAAAATGACAATTTTACCCCTAGCAAAAATATCAAATTTCCAAAAATAAAAACTCGACTTTTGAAGTGAGTTCTTTCATTCTAAAACCGACACCTTAAGCCCTCCCTTTAAACTTCACTGATCGAAACAGAGAGAGTAATAAAACAAAATGCAGCCATTTTATGAGTTCACTACGACTACTGTAACCATTATTGAGTAAATTATGACGGCCAGGGACCGACGAATAATAAAAAGAAAGAGACTCACGCCAAGGAGGAGGACTAGTGATGCAATAAGACACATTAGGCAACTGATCTTTTGGAGGATGTGGTGCTGGTTCACTTGCTTTTGCTGGTGCACTTCCTCCTGACATCCTTCAACACCTACTACACAAAAACAAAAGTCGGGTTTTTAGCGAGGATGTCTTAGCTTAGTGGTTAGTACAGAAGGTACCTTAAAAGTGGACAATAGGGTCCTAGGTTCAGAAATTCTCGTACCCTTTCGTTGTACTGACCTCGTGCCTCGAAACACAGATCAAAGATTCAACCTTTTTACCAAAATATGTAGAATTATAAGCTCAATATGTAAATTAAACCCACATCATAAATTTTCAGTACAAAAAAAAAAAATAAAAACACTAGAAATTAATCAAGTAACAAATAAAACAAAAAAGATGTCACCTTTGAATGCTGAAAATTAATTAACAATCATGGGAAAGTTAAAGTTAACTTTTTTTTTATTTTTTTTTTTGTTGTAGTAGTAGTGTGAATGTTACTATTGAAAAGGTGGAAACTTTATGCTAAAGATGAAAACTTTGTAATATAAACATGTTAAATTAAGTAAAAGTAAAAAAGTAAAACTCAGAAAAAAGGAGAATATTAATTAAAGTCAATAATTTTTTATACCCACCTAAAAATTTTCTTCACTCGATGAATTATTATTATTATTATTATTATTATTATTATTATTATTATTATTATTATTATTTAAGTGAAGAAGAAGAAGAAGAAGGATGTGTTCATTTCTGTTTAATTTTTGTTGGAATTTTACAGCTTTTAATGATGCTTTTTTTTTCAGTTAATTTGGTTAGGTAAATAATTCTAAACTTTTTTATTTAACATTTTATTTGTTTTGAGCAGGTTTTTTTTATCAGACATGGCAGACACCTATAAAGTGTAAAGCGCCGCTCGAATGAAAATGACAACATTTGTGTGTGAATAAATGATCAGAGTCGGTTTGATGAGCCCGTTAAATTAAATCGGTTAAAGTTTAGTTTGATTTTTTTCGGTCTGACCACTAGGACAATACAACGGGAAGGAGGGATTTGAACCAGATACCTCCATCTTAACCACTAGGCTAAGACGTTTTCGGTAAAATTTAGTTTGATTTGTATAGGTTAGATTGATTTTTTAATGATGTTATAAGTTTTTGGGTTTGGAGAATTTAGAGCCTATTTCAAGCTCAAGTGAAATTTCGGTAATGATTTTAAATACTTTTCTATTTATAATAGACAAATTTAATTTGATGTTGTATACTTATCTTATTAAATTAAATGAACAAGAATATGTTCGCTTGATTTTAGATAATATATAACGATTTTATATATAGTTAATTAAATTAAATGAATAAGATTTATTTGTGTGATTCCTTGTATATGTACACCAACTTTATACACAAGAATACTTATTTGATGGATTGTGTTTTACCTTTTTTTTTAAAAAAAAATGGCTAATAATTTGATTGTATGTACATAATGGTGTTACGGAGTACATAAAATTAATTATGTGTCATAAGAAGTGCTTAATAAATTATGATAAAATAAATGTTTTGTGAGACTACTTTATGAAGGTAATAATTAATATGAGTATTGGATAATTAAGTGAATGAGTAATGATTGTTCATTTGAATAAGTCTTGTAATAAGTTCGAGTTAGTATATTTATGTTCATGGTATGTGTCTATCTTTTACAAGCTTGTATTATATTATTGATATTAATTATTTAGTTAAGTTTGAGAGAAAATTTGACCTTGACGAGTTGGTGTAAGTGAAAAATGAAAAGACAAGAAACGATCACATCCTACCATATTTGATTTTGGAAAGATTAATTTATTCAATACCCCAACAAACAAGGAATAAAATTAGCCAATCAAAATTATAATTATATGCTTAATGACACTCAATCAACCAACCTAACACATTTTTTTATTATTGTATGATATTCTTTAATCTTATTCAAACACATTTTTTATAATTGTTGGTGCATACGAATCCAATTCATGTACAACTTTACAAATGTAAGCTACAAGTTACATACATTGCTTGTGATGTTTATAAAAAAAATGTTAAATAGTATAAAAATAAATAGCCTCATCTAGACGAATTATTAAGATCAACAATAAAATTTAATTAAAATAATATGGAGTAATAATTTAATGTAATGAAATTTATAAAATAAAGATTTAATCTCTAAAAATTATCATAAAATGTGTTATAATGTTAAATTTAACAGCTAATAAAGTCATACAAAAGTAACATGCTAAAAATGATTTTATAATACGGAGTAATTTATTATTGCACCTAAAAAATATGGAAAACAGAATAGATAATAATTTTTCGAGAGTTCGAGACTGACAATGCATTGCGGATTGACAAATAAAAATTGAACATGGGGTCCTCCATATGGGTCATAAAACTAGGACTATTTGAGAATTTAAGAATTTATTGTTGTTGATTGTCAATTCATAATTGATAGTTCATAGTTTGATAGAAATGTTTGCATAACATTTGCATGAGGGAGGTTCGTTGTCGTGAGATGGACATTACATTTTGTACTTTGATTGGACGCAATCTTTTTGTCATGCATTCCTCCTTTCTTGTTGGTTACTTTTCATTACCCCACATTATGGTATTCATATGACATTTACAATCTTACAATAAAATTATTGTAAAATCGTATGTTGTACAATATAATAGTGATATACTCTATAAGTGATTGACAATTGCGGATTGTAGAATAATTTTATATTTTCTCCGTTCTCAAAAAATATTTGAGGAGGATTTTATGAAACATATACGGTTAGATGGAACGGAAAGGTAGAACACTGATTTCTCTATCGACTTCATTACCATGATCAGTACAATTATCTACCCTCTCTAAATGAGCTGTGAGCAGAGTAGTGTACAGTGTACTAACTACTAAGCACTCAATTGGGCTGTTTTGTACGTCGTCACATGTGAAGAATGTAAAAAGACACGAATATATTCTCCATATAATTAAAATACAAAAGCCGAAGTCACCCACCTCTCTTTCGTATGGACACTTTAGGACACCATGCATGTTAACATTCTCTGTTTTGATGCTCAATCATAAATTAATCATGGAGATACGGTTAGGTCGAGGATATTAATAAAACACGGGTTTACTTCATTGCACACGTATGACCGTCTTATACAAATTAACGGCCTTTTGTAAATCTCAATCTGGCTCCCAAGACCTCAACGAAAGTACACAATTTAAGTACTTTAAATGAGGAGGCTGGCAGGTATAGATTTGCACGTCAAATTGGTGAGACCAATGCTGCAAATAAAGCCATGCTTGCGTTCGAAGAATAAAAATGATGGATTTTATGCAAATTTTGTTAAGCTACTGTCAGCAATTACAGGAAGTACAATTTTGGCCAACTTTCAAATGAGACAGCTATAGATGTACTTCGGACACGTCACTTTATTATCAAATACGGAGTATTTCATTTGCAGTATTACTTATATGCCGTAGAATGAATAATACGGAGTATAAATTTTGTGAAGTGGGGCATCATTGTGAGGGTAAAGTTAACATTCCCATAAAATTCTCATCGATCTTATTCACGAAAATTACATCAACCATGGTGATCAAACGAAAACCATAAGTACAGAAAGAAAATCTTGCAACTTAGTCATATGGTGCCTGAACACGGAGAGCAAAATGGCTATAATGGGCATGCATAATCAAATCAAAATCGCCCCAAGAGGATAAATGAAAAATCTATGACGTTGAGGGAAGCTTATTCTCCTCCATCGTAACCAACTGACTCAAATTTTGCAATAATTATTTTCCGACTGCTCGATCTGGTAGCCTGCTACATTTCAGAACGTTGTTCTCTAGTTGACAACATCAAGGACTAGTTTACGAGACTTGACAACGGACCACTTTAAGCGCCGATAGTATGCAGCTTGAAGTAAAGCCAAGGAAAGTACAAATATCCATTTGAATCCCATCTGGATCGGAAATTTAAAGCGCATGGTTAACTAATCATGCTCATTAAACCTACCTAAAAATTCGGTACTAAGGAGGCGTCATAAATTTAACTTACCAGTTTTCTTTCTTCCATCTCTGGCTCTGCGGCCCATGACAAGAATGTCACAACATCTTTGCCCATCTGCATGAACCATAACATATTGACATCACTTACGTGACATATATTTACCAAAATTACAGTCAAGCATGGAGCATTAAACATTTCGGAGAGGTGAAATGCATTCGATAGCCACAAATTAGCTCCTATCATGTACAGACTAATACTATACCAAATAGCGTCCTAAATAGGGGACCTAGAGACAGTACATAGTATTCGAAATTCCGGGTAGAAGTAAATTGCTCACCTGAGCCTCTGTTGCAGGAACACCATCCTCATATTCAACACCACCATCGTTGAGCATTTTAGGCATAGCAATTGCTCCCCCAGGGAAGTAAGGATTGTAGTGTAATCCTTCCCTGATCTGCAATTTACAGAAATTAAATTATTACGACACAAATAGGTAATCTTGATTAAGGAAAAGGGAAAAACAACCATCGTGATAAATAACATAGTACAGTTCCTACTTCATAAAGATACAATGATACATTTCAAGACTCCAATGTAACCAATAATTCAATTAGATACAATTCAAAAAAGGATATCCATCCTCAAGCCATCAAACTGGCCATAATCGGGTTACATTACAAAAAAAAAAAAAAATGTGTACATAAATTAGAAAGAATGTTCACTGAAAAAACTAACCGATACACCAGCAGGTGGATCACGGTAACCAGTTAGCAAAGCAAATACATAATTCTGACCATTGTGTCGCGCCTGCAAAAGAAAGAGATGAGATAAAACCACACCCTCACCATCAGGCAAAGACTTAATATGGTCAAGAAAATAGACCAAGGCTAATATACCTTGGTAATGAGACTTAGATCAGGAGGATAGGCCCCACCATTAGCAAACCTAGCAGCTGATTCATTGGGATATGGCTGAGGAAATCTGTCACTTAATTTACCAGGACGAGTGAACATTTCACCTTCGTCATTAGGTCCGTCAGTCACCTCAATCTCAGCAGCCATAGCTTTTACTTCCTCCTCAGTGTATGCCACACCTACGAGATCACGGTAAGAAATCAAAGACATTGAGTGGCATGAGGCACAGACTTGTTGGTACACTTGGTGTCCACGACGAATCCTGAAATTGAGGCATGACAAGGTCAAGCTACCACACAAATGCAATAATCTACATCTTAAAGAAGTAAAAACTGACATGAAACTTACGAAGCATGATCGTATGAGCTCAGAATGCCACTGTGAGGCCAAGGGTAATCTGGAGCTGCAAGACCATGTTCAGCCTCATCTGCAGAGGCTATTGTGGCAAAACTTAAAAGCCCTGTGACACCTGCTCCAAGAAGGGCAATCGCTTTCAGGGATTTCATGCCAGAGGACCTGCCAGTGTCTTGATCTTTGGAGACAACGGATGAAAAAGCTGGAAGTGCCTGCATGGCATGAGCACCAACCAAAATATAAGGACTATTGAATTTTGCTAGTGATAGAAGATTAAGATAATTATTTGACAAGCTATTCACAGTTTATGATGACGCAAACAGATCGATCAACCATAAACCAACGAATCAGAAAGACGAGTTTCATACAGTATTAGACAACAGTGTGTCAGTGAGGTGGATAATTTGATATGGGAGTCATAGTCAGTTCAACGTGCCCAAAGATCTAGTCAATGGAGCAGAGAGAGTATACATAATTCAAGTTCCGTGGAAGTCAAGTAAAGAGAACCGACCACTGTAACACAAATTAAAACCCAAACTAAGGCGAAGAAACTTCCATGTAGCTATTCATATTGCATGCACATGGGTATGTCACAATAGATACTAGGGCATGCGCATGCCGCATGGGAATGGGTATGGATACATCACAACAGATACTAAGGCGAAGAAACATCCAAGTAACTACTCATATTACGAGTTACATTTGACAAAAATAACAACTTTGATGCCCAACACTCAAAGGCACAAAATCAGTCAAGTCACTAATGAGTAATGACTACATGGAATAAATTGCAACAGCATTCACGATATTATGGCAGCGTCTTGACATCGACAATAATATAAGCAGAAGAATTTTAGCAAACACGAGTCATCTACTATGCGTATGGTTATAAGAGCAACAATTGCTCATTCATTAACATAAATAAACATAGTCAACAGAGACTAAGCAAAATGTTCAAACAATTTGATCCTAACAACTTTCGACAGCCAATGCATAACCATTTTGACAGTCACTTCGACAACATTCCCGTCTATCAAGTTCAATTCAGCCCTAACACATCTAATCACCCTACATTGCCATCCTAGTCGTAAACCAAAGCGCCTTAATGTTTTTACAATAGTCACCCAAACTAACAAACAAAATCAATCCAATCATCGACGATAAAACATACATAAATCATTTTACAACACACGAATCAATCCAACTAAACAAAATCGACAACGAAAGAAGATTGAATAATACAGCAGATTGAGACTGAAGATTCCTCTTGAGAATTTGATGAATTAATCGACCTCCGGCCATTTCTCAGCTGAAAAAAAAAAACATCACACACAATCATCACAAAGTCTCAAAAAAAGACGTTCTTTCACAATAAATCATTTTAATTCTCTATAACTACTACTTATTTAATACGCCTTCATTTATTACCGATGTTAAAAGACGTAATCCACGATTACGTACGACATTACGACAATTAGGTCGAAAAGTTTAATTCTCTCTAACTACGTATTACGTATTTAATATGCCTTCATTTATTACCGATGCTAAAAGACGTAATCCACGATTACGTACGAAATTACGACAATTAGGTCAAAAAGTGCGACAATAAAACGACATAATCATGAAACCCTAATTAAATCGATTAGAGTAATTAGGAATGTATACATCGGCGAAATTGAAGGACGTAGTTACCGGCGATGCGGCGGCGGCGACGGCGGCGGCGGTGGTTGTCGGAGAATTTGGGGGTGAAAAGTGAATGATGTGAAATTAATTAATTAATTAATTAGTGAGATTAGTTTTGGCTGATTATTTTAAGGGTTAATTAACTTAATTTGATGATTTATTAGCCATAATGTTCGGATGTTTGGAGTGAACGGTGAAATATGAAAAATTAGATTAAATTTGTGCAGAGAAATGTAGGTTTGAGTAAAAAAAATTCGATTTTTTTATTGATGAATAAAAAGTCGAAAAATTAAAAATAATCAAATGTGGTTGACTTGAAAATATTTTGTAAAAACTAGAATATATTATCGATGTAAAATTTTGCGGGTGTATAGAGTTATGGAGTATTTTATTATTATATGTGATAACTAAAAAAAATAGATATCTAAGTAATCCTCTATGTTTTTAATTGTTTCTTCGTAGTTGGATACGGAGTATAATATAATGTCAATATTCACGTAACTAATGAAAGAGGCGACATGCCATTTTGTGTAGCACGTTTATTGGACGTTTTAGGATTAATAATAAATAAATCAGTCAAGTTTAAGCTATTTAAGGATATTTTAGCGTGAATTATTCAAGCACCTTGTGATTGATCAAAATTTTCATTTGAAATGCCTAGTAATGAAGCTACTCGAAACGAAAATAACTCGATTCAAAATTGTCCAAAATAAGCCATTATTTGGCTTAAAGCCGATTGGCACGAACAACGAGTAAATGAAAAATGGCATAAGCCGGCCAAAGTTTAAACATATCTAAAATGATTCAATCTAAATGTCGGTTTGCACGTCTAGCCGGGGTTCAAAACACTCTAAACTCCCAACATTTGCGTTACTTGATTACTTTGCAGGTGATTCAAGTTTTTCAGGCATTACAAGGCTTTATTTTCGAAACTTCTGTGGAACAAAAAAAGCAGTACAAGGATCAAAACTTCTGTTGCATACATACATATAGTGATATATATAGCTCAAATTAAAGCCTGTGCAAAATGATCTGAGCACCATGCTGCGGTTGAAGAAATATGACGGTCATGGGCGCGTGAGCATAGGATGTCGACAGCTCAAAGGAAAACCGTTGCAGAATCATGGATAGCGCCAGTTTAGCTTCCATCATGGAGAACTTTTCGCCTATACATATCCTAGGTCCCCAACCGAAAGGAAAAAATATGTTACTTCCACCTGTTGCCTTTGATATTCCTTCTGAGAACCTCTGCGGCTTAAATTCTGCTGCGTCGTCTCCCCAATATTCCGGGTCTTTGTGGATGAATGCTATTGGGAAAGTCATTATTGTATTGGCTGGAATTGAAAGGTCTCCTAGTTTCGTGTCTTTGTAGACCCTCCTTGTTAGTTGAGTTGCTGGAGGATACAATCGTAGAACTTCGTACAGTATCATTGTCACCTGCGATTATTAATACGGCAACATTCATATATCATCAGAGGCGTGACAAAAACTGACCCGACCAAAGATCCTTGACTCGTACAGAATGACCCAAAACACGAATTCAAAAATATACATATATATGATCGAAAGAGTGTAGAACTTACAGTTTTCAAATGGTTTAGACCATCAAAGTTCGGCATATCATTGCCAAAAGTCCTCATGACTTCTTCACGCGCTCGCGCTTGCCAATCTTGGTGCTTGCTTAGCAAAATCATCGACCACACCAACAGCACCGAAGTAGTCTCTTGCCCTGCAAAGTAGAATAACTTGCATTCATCAACCACTTCCTGAAGAGTCATACCGAGCTGTTTGCTCTTGTTACTGTCAGCAGCTTTTTCGATTTCTTTTAAGTTCGATTCCATGAGTATTCCCAACAAGTCATCCTTGGTTCCTTCTCCGGCCTCCATTTCTTCCTTCCTTTTGTCCACAATTCCCTGGAGCAACGTCTGTAATTGATCCTCAATTTGCTTGAACCTCCGATTTCTTGCTGTTGGAATGAATCTGAGCATGAGCACGATTGTTAATACCACGGAATAAAGAAAATGCTATGATAACGAAGTATCAAATTAATCACCTGAGTCCCGGAAAATAGACAGACTGTAGCATTTGTACAGATATGTCGGTTTGCTGCTTGAGAAGTTCGAAAATCCTTTGTCCCTCCTCGTAGCTGCTACCAAAAGCTGCTCTCGAAATAACATCAGCAGATAGTACTGTAAAGTAGGCCCATGCATCAACCTCCCCCGAACCAACTTCAGCAACTATTTTCTCCCATTTATGGATCATCTCGACGCAGCTGTCATGGAATGCTGGCAACATAAGCTGTAACCAAGCAACATCACAGCCAAATTACAGAGGTTTTAACTTTTAAATCATTCAGCAAAACGTCGTATAGCTGATCATGTAATCGACTAATCTTAGAATTCAACTCGGGAATAATACGCAGTTTAACAACAACATTATTTCAGCGTCTCATATACTCCCCTAGGCCGTACCTTTAGCTTGTCCATATGGAAGGCAGGGCTTATAATCTTACGGTGTTTAGCCCATTTTTCGGCCTCAAAGTTGACAAGTCCAGGAAACAGTAGCTTATCAACAATCGGGTTTAGTCTCGCCTTCCGAAAGTCGTGCATCTTTGTCAGGGCTTCTTTCACTAGTTCCGGCTTTGCGATGTTCACCATTAGCGTCGGTCCAGCCCACCCGAAATAGTCCCTTCCTACAGTACGTAACATCATCGACTCGAGTTCAAGACTCATGAAAGTCATTATACATATTCCCTTCCTAGGTCCTATGTCAATTAGGCTCCGTTCTTTTGAACTTTAAGTTTAGCTTATTTTAGTTCGACTCAATTCGTCTAAATATAATTTTGCTTTACTCGAGTCCAGTTCAATTTAAATTAATTTCAGCCCAAAAACATTGGGCCTTAAGTGGCACCAAGATCCATTAAGACATATTAATTTCGTACATATATTAAGCAGTCAAATAACCTGTTTCTAAAAATAGAAAATTAAACGAATAATTCAAATAGACGACATAGACATACATACTACAAATCAAAACCTCAACCAAAACATAGTAAACATACCAAGTGTGGTTACGAGATGGTGTCGATAAGCATCGACACGAGGCAAATAATCATTAGAAAAGGCGGTCATGGGACGTTCAATAGCCCGTGACCGCATAGAGGAATAATCCTTAAGATCACCAAATAATAACTTGTAGGACGTGCCTGGCAAGCCCTGTTGTCGTAACCATTTTTCATGTTTTTTGGGCCTCAACCAAACCCAATTCACTATTTTAGCCACTATTGTAATTACTAGTACAAACACTATTGATATTATGATTGAACTTGTTGATTTTTCCATTTTTTGGGGTGTTATTATTGTCAAAATTAATTTAGTATAAATAGTAGGGAAATGATGGTGTTTATAGTGAAATAAAATATTATATTATCATGTAGGACTTGAAAAGTCAACATGATTGGTTTTATTTTTGAGTCAACTTGGTGTATTTAATTTATTTTACTTGGCTTGACTTTTTCTTATTTCTTGGTTGGCAAGACAATATTTATTTTTTTCTTTTTTTAAAACAATATATTAAGTTGGATGTTTACGTACGTGCACTATTTTTTTAAGCAATGGTACGAACAATCTCTTTTTGATCGTCTTTCCAATCTTCTTCTCTTATAAATCATTAGTTTAATATATTATTTTTCTTAAGAGTCGAATACAAGTGATTAAAATATATTATTTTTATTAATTTGTGATAGGAGAAGCTCCAAAACTATTCAAAAGATACTGTTCATAGCAACTTTCGTGAAGTGTTCTTGAATTAATAATTTGTATATTTAAAGCTTAGATGTATTTTGGTACTTGCAATGCATTTCTGCTGCCTTTTTTTTTTTTTTTTTTAAAAAGACAAATAATACACTTGAAAAAAAATAATAATTGAGTCAAATTGATATGATGTTATTACACAAAAACTATTATACCACCGGTGGTATATTAGCATGGTACCACCATTTTTAGTTTTGCATAGTTTCTGAGTTTACAAAATTTTTTGAGTTAAATTGTAAGTTTCTGAGTGAATATTGCAACTCAGAAAATTTATTTTAAAACTCACCTAACTTTGAAGAAAAACTAAAAAACTTAATAAAAAAGCTCAAAAAACATAAAAGATGTTGTAGTAACATCGGTGATATGATCTCCTTATTGACGCTATTAACGTCAACGTACACCACATAAAGAAAAAGGATCGTGGTATATTTTTACCACAAAGTTGAAAGCAAAAGGATTATAGATGTCTTTTTATAACATCATGCACAATCGCTGTTGGCAATGAGCCAATAAATATTTTCAAGGGTAAAGACTAAAGAATAAATGGAAAAAGATAAATTAGAAAGATTTTCAAAAAATTAATTTAAAAAGAGAATACTCTGCCAGCCTGCCTCTAACTCTACCATTGATTGTTTGTTGTTCGTGTCTCTTTTAGGTACGCGATTGCCATTTTTTTTTTTCCAAAAAACAAAACTTGATGCTTGGTTAACTCATAGACCAAGTAAAATAACATAGAATTTCAAATCCAATGACACGACGAGTCACATTAGCATTTGTGTAAAAAAAATCGTAAAACAAAATAACACAACCAAACCCAAACGCTTAACAAGATATATCAAAACCAAGCCCAATTGATGAATTATAAACAAGATACGACACGACGCATTCCAATCCAATCAGATCCTACCCAAATCTATCATCTATCCATCCAAAGTTCTCACATAGCACAATCCCTTCAATACAAGGAAACATCTGTTAAATTTGAGCGAGTCTGACCATACCCGAAGTGGGAGAGGGTGTCCAAGACGAAAATCCTATGGAAACCCAACCATCCTAAAATCAACTGGCAATAGTTGGAAGGCTCATAGTCTTTATAAGGTATACAATTTTTTATTACACCACCGATGTGATACTTCACATGTGGAGTTTTACATATTCTCACAACAACCGCGTAATAAGATACGAAGTATTTAAAAACCAAGCCCAATTAATAAGTCATAAACGAGATACGACCCAACACATCCCGACCCAATCCAATCCTACCCGAATCTATCCTCAACTCAACCAAAGTTGTCACATAACACAATCCCTTCAATACAAGGAAAACAACCGCATAACAAGATACAAAGTACTCATAAAACCCAACCCTAATTGATGAGTTATGAACGAGACACGACACAACACGTTCCGACCCAATCCAATCCTACCCGAAACTATCTTCAATCCATCCAAAGCTCTCACATAACACAATCCCTTCAACAAAAAAGCCCATACAAAATCACAAAGGCCTATTTTCCTATTGACAAGGTGTTAGGCAAATATGAATACACAAGGTGTGTCGTGGCTCCTCTAAAACACCATACAAAAATTACACCTTTTAATTCCTACAACAACATTCAATTACAAATTTCCATTCATTTTTTTGTTCATAAAAAACTCATAAAGTTTGCATCTTTATATTATAAATTATTTAATTTTTTTGTTTGTTTATTTGGGTAATTTGATTTGAGAAATATGGGTAGTCCGGAACCAAGTATTGATGACATTTTTCCGGATAAAAAAAGGATCCGAAACCCTTTAGTACCCATTGGTAAATTCCATAACTTTTAATCTTTTTTTTTTTTTTTAATTTAATTACATAATTTGTGTTTTTTTCAATTATTTTTGTTTATGTTTATGTGTATAAAGTTGTGGGTAATTGCAATTTTATTGTAATTTTAAATTGTGGGTGTTATTTGTTTATGAATTTTGTAACTTGGGTTGATTTTAGTTTGTTGTATGATTCACAAAGATTGGACCTTTTTGTAATGTTTGTTTGTTTGTTTACTGTGGATTTATTATGATGGGAAAAAAGGGGATCTTGGTTGAGGTGATGAATTTGAATTTGAATTTGAATTTGAATTTGAATGTATAAAGTACGAGTCTCCTGTAAGACCGTTTCACAACGACATACAAAGGTCTGAATGAGGTGCAAAAGTGTTCCAAGTATCGTAAGCCCGTTGTTACAAGGATGTTATTTGAGAATTTGGGAAAATTTATGGTATGGTTCATGTTAAAGGATATGATGGTTTTCTAGGAGTTTATTTACGGCCTTGTGTGGTTTATATGCAGTGGCGGATCTAAGAAAATTTTGTTTCAGGTGGCGTACTGAATAAATTAAAAATATTTATTGTATACGGAAAAATAGGTGGTCTTAAGCAAAAACGTTCAGCAAAATACAGAAAAAATTAGTTTCTCGGTGTCCAGGGAGCTCATATTCACTAATGTAGATCCGCCGATGCATGTAGGAGTCATAAGACCCAGTTGTTTGATTTGTAACAATTGGAGCCTTCTTGTTGTTGAGCTTTCATTTCTTAGCTTAAGCAAATTACAGTCGTAGATAGGATGCTTGCTTCTGAGGTAGTCTTCACTAGAAGCATAGTTTGGGAAAATTGCTTGTACACGGGGGTAACATAATCATAATAGCTGATGTAGGGTGGTTCGGAAGAGTAGGACACGAGCCAAATGATTTGACACACTTAAATGATAGTGTCAGCTTCCTAACATTGCGGTTAAGTTTGTGATTGTGACATTTGCGATTACAAGCATGAAGTGCGTGTTCTTTATTCCATGAAGCTTTGTCTAGGAGAGGCTTATTTTACCAGATGTTCCTTCTGACTTTGAGTTATATAATGTTGCAATTTGAATTCCACATCCCCAATGAACGGGGTTTTGATCGCGGATTATGAGATGCATTGTGACTCGTGAACATGCTGCCTAGAGTATGCAAGTGAAACTACTAGAGTACCATGAGGTCATAAACTTCCTGCTGATGCGCCTGAGCAGGTTTTGTGGTTGTTTAAAACTTTAAAGTCATTGTCGATGTCATTCTTTTAGAGTGCTTTGAATAATCAATATAGGTCTCTTGAATGTGATATTGCAATAATAATCTAAATGAATCTATGAAGTTTGCTATCATACACTTGTTTCCTGGGGATCATTCATTGAAAACACATTCAATTATGTACCAATGCACTGCAAATAATGTAGTTCTCCAACGCTGAATACTTGTATACTATGATACTTTGACTCTTCAGTTCAGGGGGTCATACTCATGGCCGACACTGTACGTTAGTATATGGGTATTGAATCTCCACCCGACACTAATTAATCCGATACTTCCCTTTGCAAATACAGAAAGGTAGGTTGACATGACATAACCAGTGGAAGAGGCAAAATCTATCTTTTTTCACATGTATAATTACATTATTGGTTCGAGGACATATCTTAATGAAATTTGTTGAATCAACACTTGGATTTGTACCAATGCCCAGCACCTACAGCCGACTTGGAGTGATATAACTTGCTCACGTTATAGCTCACAACAATTTATCTCATGAGCATAGATTTATCAATTATATGGGAGACCGAATTTTGACTTCGGTGTAGACTGTAGTTTGGCATTGGCTTTGATGTGTGATGTAAAAGGAATATCTATTCGAGCTTGTTGAATACGAAATATTATTTGAATAATCGCGTACTAATTAACTAAGAGTGCTGTTCGACTTTCAGGGGCTCTACTGACTGCCGGAGTACTTACAGCCGGCTTGATAAGCTTTAAGCAAGGAAACTCACAGCTGGGACAGAGACTAATGAGAGCTCGAGTCGTAGTCCAAGGCGCCACTGTTGCACTTATGGTCGGCACAGCTACCTACTATGGAGACAGCTT
>JAUEKU010000010.1:2120902-2132912 GCA_032274805.1 Gypsophila paniculata
AAAAATTAAACTTATACTTCGTATATATCAAAATACTACATCAAAATACAATATCATGCAATCATAATACATTACCAAAATTCGATCATATAAAATGAAAAAAAAAGGTAAATTTGTTCTTTAAATAGGTATTTATATATAATAAAGTGACTTTTAGCTGATGTTAAATTATGATTGATTATTTATAAACCTAACAAGAATACGAAAAATATTATAAATTATAAATCTAATGAAATTAGGATTTCAAATTAAAAAAATCTTATAATTTATAAATCTAATTAAAATAGGATTGTACTAATTTTAATATAAAAAATTAGAAAAAAAATTAATAATAAGAATACTAAAATTGTTGGACTCTCTCACGGCGTTCTAAAAAACTCGGAATTATTAATATTTAGTGTATATTGATATTGATGAAATTGATTGATTTAGAGGAAAGTTACTAGAAATGTGACTGTAGTCTTTTATAAAGTACTGGTACACATTAATTAATAGTTACTATTGAATTATGATTCTCACAGCATTTTTTTCAATGGAAAATGACTTATTTTGATGGTGGAAAATGTGTTAGCCATCTCCTGCTTTAACAGGACGAATCAATGTTCCCACATTTTTAATATGGGGAAGAACCTTACGTACGCTGTGTCGATGTATCATGATGCATTAATGTGGGACTAATAAGGCTTTGTTGACGTATATAAATATGGAGATTAGCAGCAGAAATGTAAATCAACTGATCTGATCTTAAAACATCGTAACGACTCGTCAGTATTGGAAGCAAATTAAAGCATAGTTGAATTGTTTGAGCTGATCATGAGTCCTGGTCACGGAACTTGTGGGGAGACCAATGGGGAGGGTGGTCACGAGGTGTGTGCACTTTTGACGTCTGTGGTGAAGGTGTTCTGTGTGCATACCAGGCCGAATTTCTCACGACCATGGCAGATGAAGCGGCAGACTAGCTCTTCAAGCAGCGGGTTTATAATCTCAGGGAAGAGGATCTTGACGAATGCTCATTCCGTGAAGTATAATACTCATGTGAAGCTCAAGAAGCGTGGTTCTGACACCAAGTATGTCGCCACTGTTCTTGCCATTGCAAACGAGTGTGATCTTGGTACGTATGACCTTTGCTTTTTTTCTCTTTCCCACCGTCCATCCGTCTGTTATAGCTTGTTTGTTCTTGTGATTTTTTTGCAGCTTTGCTTACTGTCAGTGACGATGAGTTCTGGGAAGGGGTTTCACCAGTCGAGTTCGGAAAGCTGCCAGGCCTTCAAGATGCTGTGACAGTTGTGGGTTACCCAATTGGAGGAGATACAATCTCTGTGACCAGCGGAGTGGTTTCACGAATAGAGACCTTGTCTTATGTTCATGGGTCTACTGACTTACTAGGCTTGCAGGTTTAGCCTGCACACAACATTTTTACGTGTATATTCTTCAGTATTTTTTATCCGACGTATTGATTTCATTTTCAATTTTCCTTAGCTTTTCCGTTTATCCAAATGTAGATTGATGCTGCCATAAACTCTGGAAACTCCGGTGGACCTGCCTTCAACAGCAAGCACAAATGTGTTGGCGTAGCATTTCAGTCACTGAAAAACGGAGATGTGGAGAACATAGGTTACGTTATACCTACACCAATTGTGATGCACTTCATCCAGGATTATGAAATGAATGGAGCATATACTGGTAGGTAACTGACGAATATTTTTGACAAACTGGAGCGGTAATGTTTCTTGATAGTTCTTGTTCCGTAATAGCGTTACATCTGAGACGTATGATTACTGTTAATTCAGGTTTCCCACTACTCGGAATTGAGTGGCAAAAGATGGAGAATCCTCACGCACGCATGGCGATGGGGATGAAGCCTGATCAAAAGGGTATACGTATCAAACGTGTCGAGCCTACTTCTCCTGAGTCGCTTATCTTGCAGCCATCTGATGTTATTCTTAGCTTTGATGGGGTCGACATTGCAAATGATGGAACAGGTAACTACGCTTATCTTAGAAATGTACTTTAATTTCTACGCTGTACTCCTTGCATAAATGCATTTAGTCCGTCTATATGTTTCACAAGACGTTAAATAGTTTAGACGGTAAGTCATTAGGGGATGATACTCCTAGCCTGGGTCAATCCTGTCAGCATCAGTAGTTGTTCCCATGTGCCAAACTGTTGAACTCTGGTCTTATTCATACTCCGGACTAAATCGATGTACTCGTTTGTCAGTTCCTTTCAGGCACGGGGAGCGTATAGGTTACAGCTACCTCGTATCCCAGAAATACAGTGGAGATAATGCAGAAATTAAGGTGTTACGAAATTCAGTGATGCGCAAGTTCAACTTCAAACTTGGCACTCACAGGAAGCTCATTCCAGTGCACACCGAGGGTAGACCTCCCTCTTATTACATAGTTGCTGGATTTGTTTTTACGACAGTCTCAGTCCCATATCTCCGTTCAGAGGTTCGACTTCATTCTCTCCTAATTCCTAAACATTGATTCTACCCTCGATTATCTTCTGTTTCTGAATTTCTGCTTTTGCTGTCGAAATTCTTGACAGTATCGAGATGAGAATGATGCTCCAGTCAAGATTTTAGACAAACTTTTGCATTCGATGGCACAATCAAAAGATGAAGAGCTTGTTGTCATATCTCAGGTTTGAATCTCCCTCGACCAAAAAAAAAACACTAGCAAACAAGGTCATGACAAAAATGGAGTTGAATTCATTTTAGCTCACCCGTTTCCATATACTTCATAGGTTCTTGCGGCTGATATCAACATCGGATATGAAGATATCGTCAACTCTCAGGTATGATTGACTTTTCATTACAGGTTGTAATACCTTGCCTCAAGAGCTCGTAATTTAGCGTCACTATATTAGTACTTTTACCACTTGTTCATCTCAGTAGACATGTTACGCGATCTTGCAGGTTCTTGCTTTCAATAACAATCCAGTGACGAACCTTAGGAGCTTGGCAAAGATGGTGGAGTTATGCAAGGACGAGTTTATGAAGTTTGAACTCGAATGTGATCAGGTTTTGCATCTCTCTACTCTGATCAAATTTACGTAGAAAAACACATCACGATTTCTCTGTACACTTACGCACTTCGTTATACATGGGCGAGTAATACATTGGATAATTGATTGTGTTTCGACCACAGATAGTAACTGTCTGGACAAAGGCTGCCAAAGCTGCTACTGTCGACATTCTGGCTACGCACTGTATACCTTCCGCAATGTCAGATGACCTTAAAAGCACAACAAAGCTGGCAAATAGATAAACCTGCTCCGCTCGTCTACTGCTTGCCTGAGTTCAGGGCATCACCGAGTCACCGGTGTACAAAATGGCATTAAAATACTACCTTTATACCAACCTGTAATATACATATATATATATATACTTTATGGTTTTGTTTGCTCTGTAATATAGGAGTACTACTTATTGTCAACAAAGTAACTCCATTATTGAGGATGACTTTAACTGTTTAGTCGATAAGGTGTTTTTTCTCCTTAGCGTGATTACAAGATAATGCTATTTCATATTTCATGGTAGTGAAGTTTAGCACAATGTTATAAAAAGAAGTCGTATAAGATACCTATTTTTATTCTGTACTCCGTCCTTCCATCCATCCAATTTTTTTTTTCATATGCTTTTGGATCGATTATTTAGGATAACAAATGCAAGAGTATACTAAAAACATCGTTGCGTACGTACAATTAGATGCTTATAAGCATAATATGACCTCTATTTCTAAAACTTCGTTCTAATGACGACATCCGAGTTCAAAAATAACATCCCCATGGCGTTTTTAGTCATTTTATTTTAAAGAAAACGCCACCCGAGATGGCGTAATCTACTTTGTGAGCCATAAAACGCCATCCGACGTGATGTCTTTTGGTTCGAAAATCCCGAGCCTACGTGGGCACCGTACGACTTAATAATAAGTTGGTGGCTCGCCCAAAACGCTGTTTACCTTTTTTTTTTAGCCTTCTTATACCCATTTCGTTCAAAATTATTAAACTTTTTTACAAAATTACGAGTATTGAGTTACGGTACAAAGTTGCTGAACAATTCAAGTATTCAACAACCTAAATACAAATTATTTTATAATATTTTCTTTTCGTAATCACGACGACATCATAACCTTAAAATGACGACAATAATAACCACAATGGTTACAGTACATTCTAGTAACAGTACTTCCCCGCCTTACGTAGTTACCATTTTGAAAACAAAAAGTGTAATACGTCTAGTTTCCCACATTTTTTGGATTTCCCCCAAATTAATTTCACACACCCTCATTCATTCAAACCCTAATTAATTTTCAACCTCGATTATGGATTCCAATTCCAATTCCAATTCCAATTCCAATTCCAATCGTAAACGTAAGCGCAACCGTAACCCTAAACCTCCCCTCCCAGAAAACACCACCGCCGCCGAAACCACCGCCGTCGAACCTTCCTCCTCCCGCCGCGCCCGCAAACCTCACTCCACCACCGCCGCCGCCGCCGCCGAGTTCGCCGCCGTGGAGAAGGCGGCGCCGGCGGCGGGGAAGAAGAAGAAGAAGCGGAAGAAGGAGAGTAATGGGGCGGAGAACGGGGATGCTAGGGTATTGTACGAGGAGGAAGAAGAAGAGGGAGGAATGTCGGCGAGGGTGGGGCCGGCGATGGACGCGGTGGTGAAGGTGTTTTGTGTGCATACGGAGCCGAATTACTCGTTGCCATGGCAGAGGAAGAGGCAGTACAGTTCGTCGAGCAGCGGGTTCGTAATTGGAGGGAAGAGAGTGCTAACAAATGCACATTCTGTGGAGCATCATACTCAGGTTAAGTTGAAGAAGAGAGGTTCTGATACTAAGTACTTGGCTACTGTTCTTGCCATTGGTACCGAATGTGATATCGGTATGATCTTCATTCTCCTTCTCCTTCTCCTTCTCGTTGTTGTTGTTGTTGTCGTTGATGTTGATGTTGTTGATGTTGATGTTGTTGATGTTGTGCCTGTGAAATGTTGTTTAGGGCGAATGCATTGTGTTGGGAGTGAAATGAGGGTTTTGGTATGATCATTCTCGTTGTTGTTATTGTCGTTGTTGTTGTTGTTGCTGTGCCTGTGGAATGTTGTTCTAGGGTGAATATATTGTGTTGGGACCGAAATGAGGGTTTGTATGTATTAGGGGTTGTTTGGATTACGAGGGATTATAGCCAAATTAGTTAGTGATTGTGAAATGTTGTTGTTGTTGTTGGTGGTGTTGTGCCTGTGAAGTGTTGTTTAGGGCGGATATTTTGTATTCGGAGTGAAATGGGGGTTTTGGTATGTATTAGGGGTTGTTTGGATTACGAGGGAATAAGCAAAATTGGAGCATCACCTTCCTTGTTGTTGTCGTTTTCATGTATTAGGGGTTGTTTAGATTACAAGGATCATCGCCTTACTTGTTAGTGTCGTTGTTGTTGATGAGGTTGTCGCTGTTGTGGTTGTTGTTGTTGTTGTCGTACCTGTGAAACGTTATTAAGGATAATGTATCTTGTTCAGAGTAATATGAGGGTTTCCGTGTGTGTTAAGGGTTGTTTAATTTACGAAGGAATAAAGCAAAACGGGTTTACTATACTTGTGGCGCTTTTTGGTATTGTGATATGGCAGTCATTGTGTTGACAATCTAGGGTTAAGGTTGCGTGAATCTGACCCCCTTACCATGCTTTTTGTTGATCTGATGTTAACATCGTAGTAGTATTAAGTATTGTTTGGCATTTTTGTTTCTATTGTTGTTGCGTTGGTGAAATGTTGGTAAGGGTAATATATTGTGTTAGGAGCAAAATGGGGGTTTTGTTATGTATTAGGGCCTTAGGGGTTGTTTGGATTACGAGGGAATTAAGCAAAATGCGTTTACTTTATTTGTGACGCTTTTTGGTATTGCAAGGTCACGGTCATTGTTTGTTGATAATATTGGGGTTAGGTTGCATGAATCCAACCCCCTTACAATTCTGTGGTGTAGCATTCTGTAGAGGCGTAGAATTTATGGCATTCTGTTGGTGCACATGATTTTGCAGCTTTGCTTACCGTCAGTGATGATGAGTTCTGGGAAGGCGTTTCACCTGTGGAATTTGGCGAATTGCCTGCGCTTCAGGATGCCGTTACCGTCGTGGGTTACCCAATAGGAGGGGATACCATCTCTGTGACCAGTGGAGTTGTTTCGCGCATAGAGATTTTATCTTATGTTCATGGGTCCACCGAGTTACTGGGCTTGCAGGTATAGATGCGTTAACGTCAGTATTCTGGGACTTGTGCCTATTACTGGTGTTGTTTTTCTGTTTTTAATTATTTTCCCGTTTATACCATTGCAGATAGATGCTGCTATAAACTCTGGGAACTCTGGGGGTCCTGCATTCAATGATAAAGGCAACTGTGTTGGGATTGCATTTCAGTCACTGAAGCATGATGATGCGGAGAACATTGGATATGTTATACCCACACCTGTTATTTTGCACTTCATTCAGGATTATGAGAGAAATGGAGCGTATACTGGTATGTGCTACTGATAAATATGGCTTTTTCGGATTTGGAGACATTCTTGAACACACATGACGTTCAAATGATGTTTTGATATCTAAGATTGATGATGTGATGCATAGGGTTCCCGATTCTTGGAGTGGAGTGGCAAAAAATGGAGAATCCTGATTTAAGGGTGGCCATGGGCATGAAATCTGATCAAAAGGGTGTACGTGTTAGACGTGTTGATCCCACTGCTCCGGAGTCTAAGGTTCTGCAGCCATCTGATGTAATCCTAAGCTTTGACGGGGTTGATATTGCAAATGATGGAACAGGTAAATATGTCTACTCTCACATGTTTCTCTTTCCTTATTCATTGCGACTCCTTGTGATACTAAACGTAGCGGTATGCCTGAAGTTTTTTTATCTTAGTGTTAGTTTGTTGAGCTTTTATCTTTATCACGGTCAACATATCAAGCGAAAGAAAGCTACTTGTTGCGTGCAATGAAAAGGACTTTGCTGTTTGAAATCCTGATGCCTGTGTTGTTTCATGACTTTATGTGACGATACACTTATACTTAACCCATTCAATGCCTTGTTAACAGTTCCTTTCAGACATGGCGAGCGCATAGGCTTCAGCTACCTTATATCACAGAAATACACTGGAGATAATGCAGAAATTAAGGTTTTACGTGATTCAGTGATTCACAAGTTTAACATAAAACTTGGTACTCATAGGAGACTCATTCCAGCTCATAGCAAGGGTAGACCTCCTTCATACTACATAATTGCTGGCTTCGTTTTTACGACTGTGTCTGTTCCCTATCTCCGTTCAGAGGTTTGGTTCTTCTCTCTTCTACCACCCTGAGAATATGTTTGTTCTACAGCATTAAATCTGTAATTATGCTTGTTGGCATTATCTGTTTGTTTTGAAGATTTTCTTCACACTTGGAGGGAAGATTTTCTTCACACTCCAAATTTTAGAGGAGGTTTCGTTGTTTAAAATTTAGATGTATTGCTAGACAAGTTATTGTTGTTTTGACTTTTGTCCTTTCATTGATGGACCATGAGTGATGGATTGTTGTCAGTCTAATTTTTTATTTAGTTAGAAGTAATTGTGCATTATTTGATACGAGTATATTCTTTCAGTCTAAATAAGATTGTGGGATGTGTACAAGAATTCTGAATGCCCTTGCTCCTAAGTCCTAACCAAGCATTATGCTATTATTGGTGAATTGAAATTGCTCGAACAATTTTTTTTCCTCCTCTCCATCTTTTTAATATATATCTTTCTTGATACACTGGAGCATTATGCTATGACACCTTGTCCCAAGGCCCAAAAGCACCGAATAGGAGCATGAAGAACTCCTACTATGAAGAGCTTCTATTGGGTGTTGTCCGCATGCGATTTGTCCACCCATTACTTAGAGAATAGGTGCAGGCAACACCTGTTTTTTGTGAAACAAACTATTTGGCTCATAATTCATCACCTGAGCTTTATTTGCTGGAATTGCATTCTTGATGGACTTGTCTGTTTCATTTTCTTAAGAATATGATCTTATTACTACTTTTATGTGAGGATAAGAGCTCGAAACTTGTTGTTTGATAGGAACCTTTGTATTATTTTGGTAATAAGTAAGATAAGAAGCTCAGTTTGGCCTTGAGCTTGGTGTTCTTGTCTGAATCCTTTCCCTTTCAAAGTTCAGTTTATTTGGCAATCTACTATGGAGCACTTATATCCTGAATTTGATACAGTATGGTAAAGAGTACGAGTATGAGGCTCCTGTCAAGCTTCTGGACAAGCTTTTACATTCAATGCGACAGTCGAAAGATGAAGAACTCGTTGTTATCTCTCAGGTTTGTATCTCTGCTTTCCACCACTCCTTGAGGGAAGGTGAATAAACAACGAGGAATGTCTTTTGAGGGTCGTTATAACTTGTGAATTGGTATCCTCACCTATTGTTATGCTTGCAGGTTCTTGTTGCTGACATTAACATCGGATATGAAGAGATTGTCAACACTCAGGTACAGTTAAGCTTTCGTGATTGTACCTCGGTTCTAAATCAGTCCATCACTATTCACTCTACATACTGAATTTTGCTGCGTGAAGTAGCTCACAGATCTTGACATCTTCTGTTCTTGTTCCTTTCAGTAAGCTAGGTGATTGTGTGGATTGCATAACATACACCTTATCAAATTATTATATCGGTGATTGTCAGGTTTTATCTCTCAATGGCAATCCAGTGAAGAATCTGAAGAGCTTGGCAAGTATGGTTGAGTCTTGCGAGGATGAATTTTTGAAGTTTGAACTCGATTATGATCAGGTCTCACCCTTTTTTTCCCTCTTCTCTGATCACTTACATTCACTTTCAGACATCAGGTTTAATGCAGTCTGCGTTGGAGACTTCTCACTGAATGCGGTCGCTAATCATGTTTCATATGCAGGTAGCTGTTCTTCGTACAAAAACCGCTAAAGATGCAACAGTAGATATACTGGCGACACACTGTATACCTTCTGCAATGTCTGATGACCTGAAATCATGAGCCTGGTTTTATCGCTTTTCCCTTTTCATTGTAAACTTGCCGCTATGGCCAGAGGTAGTTCTAGGCAGAGTTGCAGCCGTATGAGGTAGAATTCTCAATTTTGGGTTTACTACTTGAGAGGTATATGATCTACCAATCTCGTTTTCATACCATGATATAGTAGACTAGTCATATGTAGCAATGAGGGCGGCAGGAGTCCCCGTTCTTGGCAAGTTTTTTGATTTAAGACCTCTTCCCTTGAATTAGATGTTTTGTTGGTGATTGGCTCAAGTTGAGATATTTCATTCCGAGGCACATTCATTTATGATATAGGTCAGGTTTTGGTGTTTTAAGCCGTAGAGCTACTTTTGATCGTAACTTACAGCAATTTTAAGCAAAATCTAGTATAAGCATAACCACGTGTGAGGTGGTCTCACTAGAAATTTACTATTGATTAAAATATACATGGAGTACCACTGTACAAGTGTATAATGTAGGGTTTTATTATGCTTCACTTTGTTGAGGGTTATGGTAACTATAAGTCTATAACACGTTAGAAAGAGGATGTTTTTTTATGCAAACAACAATTATTTTTCTTCTGAATTATACTTCACTTGACATTATTTAATTCAACCAAAAAATCAAACTGATAAACAAAGTAAAATGAAGGGTAGTTACATAGTATGAGTATCAAATTAAAGATCATCAACTCGGTCTAACCACGTTCCAAAGATTTAGCATTCTACTATCGCACAGTCCAAAAAAGGATGGTCTTTTTTCTCTAAAAAATAACTACTTATTTAGTAAGTCTTCTTTTATTGTTGGTCCTACATTTTATCAAAGTGAAAGACGTTTTTTCACAAATTTTATTCTTTTACGAGTAAGGTGGAAACTCGGGAAGCGTACCAAATTTTGTCCCTGCAATCCCTTCCCAAACACAATCGTTTCTTGATGATGATCCATGTTTGTGATCCATCCGTAAGTCGATGTCACAACACTCACGATGTCATGAGTCCTGATATTATATATATTCAATTGTTCGTTGGTTAGCATATATAACTGACCGTTTTGCCGATGATACGCCATCATTTTCGATTCCCACCCCCAATTTTTAAGCAATCTATATACGCTGGCATCCGAGTTTACCGATGAGAAATGCTCTCGCCATTCCTTCGTGTTGTTATCCAATATCCACATCCGGGTTATTACAGGCGACATGCCAAGTGTTACTAATTCATCATCTCCGCTTTTGAACAAAAATCTCACCATCCCTTCATCGTTATCATCAGGCCAATCCAAGTAAGAGTACACTTCTGCATCAAAATCGAATGCGAGAATATGTGATCCAGCCATCCAATAACTGCAACCGTTACTATACACACCCACCGCGTCAAATGCTGGCGCTGGGAATTTGTCAACATTAATCGGGTACACGATTGAGCATGTCTTTCTTACCCATTTCGACTCACGAACCAAATACAAACGAAAGCTCAATAAACTTCTTCCCTCCATAAAATACCACCAATTATTACATATCACCTTAAAGTCACCACTTGAAATAGCGTACCCAAGCGTATAATTATCATAAGAACCTATACAAGGACAACATAAGGCTTTTCTTATGGAAGGATTCCACAACCTCAATTGATCAGACTTATTATTCATCAAAACTAGACCTCTACAAGTTCCACAAAATCGATAATTAATTTCATCTGTCATTATCATGAGCGTCTCTGATTTCCTAAACGATTTTAACTCACGAAGAGTAATTATGATCATGCTACTTCGACCATCGACATTTTCTTCACAAAACACAAAACCTTTCTTAGGATGATTTTTGTAAACTTCATAATGTTTTGTAACAAAAGTAGGGTTATCAATCATAGAACACCATTCACGATTTACGCACCTTAATTTACACAAACTTTTTGACGGTAAATGTAACAAAATTTGCTCCCATATCTCTATTGGAATATTTTCATCTATCTTCCAAACCCTACTTCTTCTTCTCTTCATTACTTTTTTTTTTTTTCCAAATTTTTTTTGATGGGTTTAACTCTCGTTAAATATCAGGTAGGGTTTTATACGTTTGTGTATCATTGTTGGGCTATCATGTAGAAATAAGACCGTGTTATCATAAGACTGGCTCATTATTTTGATTATTAGAATTAATATAGTTGTAGACACCATATATCAATTAGATCGTGATAATATCTCTAGGAATATTAGAAGATGTATTGTTAGTTTTGAGTTTGACATTTACTTCTATAAATTCGGACTTGTATTTAGGTTCCTAAAACCCTAGGATCGGAATGGAATCAAGACTTAAGATAGATTTGAAAATTATAATATGCAATCTTTCAAAAATTTTATGGTTAATAGTAATATTTTGATTTCTAATATAATACACGTATTTTTTTGTAAATATTCAACATCGGTCCAGTGAAAATATGTTTGAAAAGTCATTATATTATTTGCAAGATACAACTTTATTGGAAGTCTTTGAAGGGCATAATATAATTTTAACATTTTTAACAGAGCCAACCACATAATATGGCCTTGGGTTAATAGAGTAAATGGTTGATTGAATGGATGAGTCAATTATAGGATGTTATTTGATGGTCACTTAATTTCCTTTTACTCTCTACCATCATCATATCAAGTTTAAATGAAACTTTCTTCGAGGCGACCATTTAAGTACGAGTACTTCTTTTGTCACCTATGATTATTTATATCCAGTTTAATAATTAATTAGATTCTACATATGCTTCTTGTTGATCAATGGCATCACGCACAGGTGATACTTGCCCTTATTGATTAACGGCCCGAGTTAACTTCAAAATATTGGATCATTTCAGGCCGGTGGTTCATACAAGTCAATACAAGATTTCACAAAACTAACAATATGCTATTTAAAAAGATGGTGACGATCACACTATAGCACCATCTACTTTTTATTCATTCATTTGGATACTAATTAGAAAAATTGAACAAAATAAGTCAATTAAATATTCAAAT
>JAUEKU010000010.1:2133012-2148017 GCA_032274805.1 Gypsophila paniculata
GATTCTACAAAACTTTATTACGAAGTACGGAGTATCTTATAAAAATAACAATCGTGAAAATATTTGATCATAATGATGTATCAAGATACTCCGTAATTGTTTCCACACTATTATTCAATACTTATAAAAATATTTAAAGATTGCATATAGTGAAAAAATAACGTTCAAAGACGGCCATTTTTTAAGGGAGTGTTGTACAACCAAATATAAAATTTTAGTATTCATATTTTGGCCCTGGTAGAATTTTATTTCTGGCTTCGTCCCTGTACGTTATGTTTGTCAAACAATGTTGCTCTGTCGTAATATATTTAGTTTATCGTGATCATACAATGCTGCTCTGTTACGAAGTTGTTTGAATTTTGAAGGACTAATTCAGTACTATTGAAATTGGACATTGGATCTTGTTAATAGAAATAAATAATTTGAAACCGAAACCTTAAGACTCATAGACGTCTACTTAATCACTATCACTATCAGAAGCACTAATATGCTTCCACGACAGTTCCTCTATGTATGACTCATAGATGGAGTAAACGTGAAGGTTCTCGTACGGGCCTCTGAAAGTTGTTCCACCTCCAGTACATAGATCATGCAGAGTGCTAACCGGAATCACGAGTTGACATCTTTTAATCATCTCGACGACCTCGTAAATTAAAGCTTCAAGCTCAACATGCTTGTACGCTTTGGTGCTAAGTATGAAGTTGTTTCTTTCAAGTTTCCAGTTGTCGATGAAACAAAACTCGAATATTATAGATCAAAAGTGTCTGAACAGGGGATAATTTTTTAAAAAATAAAACAATATCGCCAAATATTTCCCCAATTCAAATGAGGCGCCAACCTATGCCTCTTCAAAATTCAAAATTCAAAAGTCTTCAATATTCAAAATCCGAAATTCAAAATATTTCAAAGTCCGGCGTTGACCAACTTGGTCTGTGTTATCATGGTCTAATTGTGCAATATAGTTCTATTGTATATATGTCCGCAGTAGCTTATGTTAGTGTCGTAGTGTATGCCATTTTGTATCAAGCCGTTGTTATGACGTTCGCTCGGTATGTTGGACGGTGTCATACCTAGTAAGTATGTACTAATTCGGGTAATGTCGTCGACTTGATCATGTGTAGCGTAACTTGTTAACGACATTGCGTTTTACTAGTAGCTATGTACTATTTTGCCTTATGTTATCGACTTCTCAATGTATATGGTGTCTTGTGAAGTTTTAATGTATATTGTCCTATGCATTATTGTTCTATGTATATCGTATCTTGTTACGTAGTAGTGAAATTTTGACTTCCAAACTAGTTATGGAAATAACTTTCTTACGTTCGTACCTGTTCTGGAAATATATTTTAATTTTCCAAACTTGGTCTGGAAGTAAATTTTTGACGTTCGTACCCGTCATGGAAGTATATTTCTTACTTCCAAACTAGGTGTGGAAGTAAATTGTTTACGTTCGTACCTGTACTGGACTCGTATTTCTAACTTCCACTCCTGGTTTGGACAAAAATATTGGTCGTCCAAAATGTATGACAACCACAACATATAAGTGCAACGTTACGCTTCTGGTCTATCAACATAACCAAAGACCTGCACTATCAGATAGCATAATATTCATAACACCAATGCAAATGTATGCCACCAATTTCGGTTCTTAATTCACGACATCGTACATACAAAAATACAATGAATCTTCCCAAAAGTTATACTACCAAGACCAACGCTTGACTAGGCCGGCAATGTTGGGTCTTAATTCACGACGTCCTACATAGAGGAGTTTTGATACCAAGTAGTGGCTAAACTTAAGGCTCTAAAAAGTCCTTTGAGGAAGTTAAATGGCAGATGTTTTAGTGATATAGAACAATTGGCTGATGTTGCTTGTCAAGAATTGCAGAAGGTCCAAGCACAAATTGATGGTGACCTTAGGAATTGTGACCTTATAAGGAGGGAGAAAGAGATGACCCTTGGGTGTAAAATTCTTGTGCAGGCCAAATGGAGCTTCCTGCAACAGAAGTCTAAGCTAGAATGGATTCAACAAGCTGATGCTAACACCAAGTTTTTTCACAATGCATTAAAAGCTGGGAGGGCTCACAATAAGGTGTTGGAAATATATGGGTAGGATGGTATTCTGACTAGGAGTAGTGAGGCAATTGAGGAGGAATTTATCAATTATTATCAATCTTTGCTAGGAAGTAGTAGTGATACAGAAAGTGTGAACATTATGTTGTCAAGTCAGGGAGAACAATTACTGGAGATCAGAGGGAGATCTTATTAAGGCCAGTGACTGATAAAGAGGTAAAGGATTCTATGTTTAGTATCCTTGATACAAAGGCACCTGGTCCTGATGGCTTCTTAAGTGGATTCTTTAAAGCCTCTTGGGAGATAGTAGGCTGTGAAATTACTGCAGTGGTTAAGGATTTTATGGTCAATGGCAGAATGCTTCAACAACTAAATGCAACTGTCTTTACTCTGATTCCTAAGAAGGATCATCCAATTTCTGTTACTGATTTCAGACCTATTAATTATTGCAATGTGGTATACAAGTGTATTGCCAAAGTCCTATGTAATCGGTTGGGGGGGGGGAGTCCTTCCTAAGCTGCTCAATGTCAATCAAAGTGCCTTTGTAAAAGGGAGATCTATTCTTGACAACATTCTGATCTGCCAGGATCTTGTAAGAATTTACCATAGGAAGTCTGTCTCTCCTAGATGCATTATGAAAGTGGATATTAAAAAGGCTTATGACTCTATTGAGTGGGGATTCATCGACCAGTTGCTCATTCACCTTGGTTTCCCAAGACATTTTATGAAGCTAATTATGGCCTATATATCTTCTCCTTCCTATTCTATTTTGGTTAATGGCAATCAGTTTGGCTACTTTAAGGGGAGAAGAGGGTTAAGGCAGGGGGATCCCTTGTCCCCTTTGTTGTTCACTATAGGTATGGATTACCTTAGTAGAATATTGAATGTTGTTGGAAGGCAACAAGGATTCAGATTCCATCCTATGTGCAAGTCTTTGAAACTCAATCATTTGTTCTTTGCTGATGATTTAATGATGTTTTGCAAAGGGCAGAGGCAGTCCATGGAGCTGATGGTTAGGGCTTTTCTCACTTTCTCAGCTACTTCAGGGCTTTACATGAATAAGGAGAAATCTGAATGCTACATTAATGGGATGAAGGCAGGTGAAAAGGAGTTGTTCTTAGCCAGTTCAGGTTTTACTCTTGGTTCTCTACCTTTTAGATATTTGGGCATTCCCATTACACCTAAAAGGCTTTCAGCTCTAGAGTGTAACATGTTAATTGAACGTATTGTGAGTAGAATTAGAGGATGGGGTAGCAAGAAGCTTTCTTATGCTGGACGTTTGGTGATGGTGAATTCAGTGCTTACAGCTACATATACTTATTGGGCTAGTGTTTTCCTGCTGCCTAGTAAGGTCATCAAAGCAATAGAAGCAGTGTGCAGGAACTTCCTTTGGTCTGGAGAGGACCATTATGTCAGAGTACCTGCTGTCTCATGGCAGCAAGCAACCAGACCAAAAGAGGAGGGAGGATTGGGTATTAGGAACTTGAGCTTGTGGAACTTGGCATCCATTGGCAAATATGTGTGGTGGTTAGCCTCTAAGGCTGATCACCTATGGATTAAGTGGGTAAATGCTGTGTATTTAAGAGGTAGGAGATGGGATTGCTATGAACCTGGGACTGATGTGAGTTGGCCATGGAGGAAAATTTGTCAAGCTAGGGATAAATTGAAAGTTGGTTACATTGGGGATTCAAGGACTGTGAATGCAAATGGATATACTATCAAGTCTGGATATAATTGGTTACAAGGTCAGGAAAGGAAGGTAGAGTGGAGGAAACTGATCTGGTGCAGGTTCAATGTGCCCAAACATTGCTTTGTGACCTGGCTGGCCATTCAGAACAGACTGTCCACCCAGGATAGGTTACTGGTGATGCATATTTGCAATGAAAACAGATGCTATTTGTGCCAGGAGGAAGAGGAGAATCTGCCCCATTTGTTCTTCCTTTGCAGATTTAGCAACCTATGTAGAGAAAGACTCCAAAAATGGCTGGGCATTGGAGTGTCTGAACTACTGCAATCGACTCAGATGGCAAGAAGAAGAAGGCTTTCCCCACTGCAGAGGCAGATTGGTCTAGCAGGGCTAACTGGGTTGGTCTATCATTTATGGAGAATACGCAATGAATGTAGAGTGGATCAAAGGATGGAATTACCTCACATATTGATTGGCAAGATCAAATGGGAACTCAAGCAACGAATTTCTCAACAAGCTAGTAGAGTAAATGGTAGGGATACTATGTGGCTTAATAGCAAAGGTTTGATGTAAATGTATATGTTTTTTGAATAGTCACTGCAGTAGGCTGAAGGGTAGATTGTACAAATTGATGTTGGGTTGATATAATATAATTACCATTTACCAAAAAAAAATTATTTACAGTCAAAGTTCGAAAAGTTTGATTTCTAAAAAGTGAAATAGGTAGAACCTATAGACGAAGAGAGTGTAAATATGAAAGAAAAAGAGTTAGTCTTATGAAAAAAACGGTCTATTATTTAATAGTGAAAAGCGAGTTTTATGATGCATATAATGTTACCACATCCGTCTAACAATAAAACGATTTTTTTTTAACTTTTCCGATAAAAAAAAAAAAAGAATTTGGGATTCTCAACCACTTTCTGCACATATAGAAAAGGTAAAAAAATCTCAACTTTCTGCACATCAACGCACACTCTTACATTCCCCAAAACCCCTTCATCACTCTCTCCCTCACTCTCCTCGCTCAAACCATGCCTTAAAACGAATTATCCGTCTTAACAATAACGTGTCAAATATCATCGTGTTAGAAAGTTACAATCTTTCCAACAACAATGGCAATACAAAAACCACCAAAAGTAGACCGCCCAACACTCCAAATAACCAACATCCCCTTAACTTCCACAGCCCACGACCTGCTCACGTACCTCGAATCCATTCTCGGGTCCGACACCGTTTTCGCTATCGAAATCTTCACCCACCGGAAGAATTGGAGTTCTCGTGGACACGGCCGTGTCCAGTTTCAAACTTTGGAGCACAAACACAACGCCCTCGAACTCCAATCACAAAACAAGCTTATTTTTAATGGGCATAGTCTTGGGCTTAGGTTGGCCCATGAGGATGTTGTGGCCCGGCCCATTAGGCCCGAGTATAGGTCCAGTAAGGGGGATTTGTATTTAGGGTTGATGGTTGGGGAAGAAAAGATGGGTGTTTTGGAGAGTTTTGAAGGTGTTGAGGTTTGGGTTATGGGGGATAAAGGTTGTGTTGAGTTTCGGGTCGGGTTTAACGGGTCGGAGTTTAAAATGGAGGTGTTTTTTGATGATGTTTTTGAAGGGTTTGGGTGTTTTTTTGATCAGGTTTCTCCTGGTGTTCTTTTTAAGGTATTGGGTTCGTTTTCTTTTATGGTTCGGGTTGGTTTGGTTGTTGTTTATGGACGGTTTCAGATGATGGTTCGGGTTGGTTTTGGGACTAGTTGTTGTATTACTTGGTGTGTTGTGTGATTAGAGAGTAAAGGGGTGATTGCATGTTTGTTTGTTTGTGTTGATTGGATGACATTAAATTTTTATTAATTTGTCATGATTTGGTATGGTATGATTGTTATTTATGGACGGTTTCAGATGATGGTTCGGGTTGATTTTGGGACTAGTTGGTGTACTTGGTGTGTTGTGTGATAAGAAAGCAGAGGAGTGATTGCATGTTTGTTTTGTTTGTTTGTGATTCGATATGGTTTGGTCCGTTAATGGATTATACAACTAGTTGTGTATACGACCTCTTCAATGTTGTTAAGTTTTGTTACAATGTTGTTGAGTTACGTTATAAAATTGTTGAAATTATTGAGATAATTACTAAGCTGAACAACTCTGTAAAATAGTGGTATAATCCTTTTTTCCTGGTTTCGTTGTTATTTATGGACGGTTTCAGATAATGGTTCAGGTTTGATTTTGGGACTAGTTGGTGTACTTGGTTTGTTGTGTGATTAGAGAGTAAAGGGGTGACTGCATGTTTGTTTGTTTGTTTGTGTTGATTGCATGGCATTGATTTTCAAAAAAATGTGTAGATAAAGTTATGTTCTTTTTAGGTGTGAATATAATTTTATGTTATGGTTTAGTTGTTATATATGGACGGTTCCAAATGATGGTTCAGGTTAGGTGAGACCGGTTGATGTAAGAACTAGTTGTTGGACTTAGTGAGTTGTTTGATGAAAAAGTAATGGAAAATTGGATGTTTGTGGTGATTGCATGTTTGTGCTGATTGTGATGATATTGTTCGGTTCGGTTTGATTTTTGTTTATGGACGTCTTCAAATGATGGTTCATGTTAGTGGGGCTCTATTGATTTAGGGATTAAAGCTTTGTTGTTGATGTGGTTCGGGTTGATTTTGGGACTTCTTGTTGTTCTTGGTTAGTTGTGTGATAAGAAAGTAGAGAAGTGATTGCATGTTATTTTGTTTGTTTATTTGTTTGTGTTGATTGGATGATATTAATTTTTTTTTTTTTTAAAATGTGTAGATAGAGGTATGATCTTTTTGGGTGTGAATATAATGTTATGTTTTGGTTTGGATATTATTTATGAACGGTTCCAGATGATGGTTCGGTTAGTTGAGACCGGTTGATTGTGAGAAAAGGTGGTGTGCTTGGTGATGTGAGAGAGTGATGGAAAATTGGATGTTTGTGGTGGTTGCATGCTTGTTTGTGTTGATTGTGATGATGTTGTTTTGTTTGGTTTTTGTTTATGGACGGTTTCAAATGATGGTTCATGTTAGCGGGCTCTTATTGATCTTGGGACTAAAGCTTTGTTGTTGGTGATGGTGAAAGTGTAAAGGAAAATTGGGATTTTGTTCTTGGTGGTTGCATGTTTGATTGTGTTAATTGGATGGCATTTTTTTTAATTTGTGTAAAGTAAGGTTTGATCTTTTCTGGCGTAATTTTTACTTTTTTCATTATGGTTTGGTATATTGACGGTTCTAGATGATGATTCATGTTAACCGATCGTAGTTGATTTTGGGATTGATGTACTTGGTGAGTGTGAGTTGTATGTGTGATAAGAGACTGAGTGAAGGAAAGTTGGAATTTTGGTGCTTGCATGTTTGGTTCAGTTGTTGGATGACATTTTTCTTAAATGTGTTGATAGAAGGTGTGATCCTTGTCAAAATTTGCATCTTTTTTCCGCTGGAGTTGATGTTTGAGTGATGAATTACGGTGTGAGTGATCTAGATTGGTGCTGTTTCAGTTGTCGCATGTTCTTAAGCTGGTGCCGTTTCTTTCATCAGATAGCTAAGCTTTTGCTATTTGGAGTTTTGGTTTTTTAAGCTGCTGCATGCTTGGATTGGTTGAAAGTTTTTCAGTCTACATTGATGTTGGATTTGTATAGTTTCTGGTTTAATCAACCTCTTCTGTAATGGAATGTTCTGTACTTCCGGGTTTATTAAAGTAATGGCGCTTGTTACGGTTCTTCTCTCTGATTGCCGTTGTTTTTGTTGCAGTTGAAGTATGCCCCGAAAATATACCAGAAGATTACAGGGCCCAACCTCCATACTAGATTCAGTGCAGACCGCTATCATATCTGCAAGGAGAATGTCGACTTCCTTTGGGTTCGCACTACCGATTTTACTGAGAAGAAGTCTATCGGACTATTATCTGCTATCTGTTGGGAGCTTGAAGAAGGGTCACTGGGTAAAGAGTTCTTCTCCAACATTCCATACTACGTGAAAGATTTAAAAGGTCTTAAGTTGGAGGAGTACGAGTATTCTTCTGTTTCCGGTCTCGTTCCTCTTGTACATTCGGATGATGCTGCAAAATTTGACTATGAGATTCTTTACCAGATCAATTCCCTAGTTCACACCCTCAAAATCAGTCTCGCTTCTGTTAATACAGAGCTCATTGATTACCTCTGCACTTTGGACTTAGGCACGGCCCTTGCGGCTCTTCAGAAGCTGCACAAGCTAGGCACTACGTGCTATGATCCCCTCTCTTTTATTAAGACCCAGGTAAGTGCTCTAGGTAGTGCAAAAAGTAACTTTCTGTCAGCAGAAAGCCGATTAATTAACGATAATATAATGAGTTGTCATAGGGTTTTAGTCACACCTACAAAAATATGCTGCTTGGGTCCTGAACTAGAGTCCTCGAACTACGTCGTCAAGAATTTTGCGGCGTATGCTTCGGATTTCATGAGAGTTACTTTTGTCGACGAGGACTGGGGTAAACTACATGCGATGGTGGTCTCAGCCAATACTGAGCAAGGCATTTTCTCAAAACCTTTTAGAACCAACATATATCATCGCATATTGTCTATTCTTCAGGAAGGAATTGTGATTGGGAATAAAAAATTCGAGTTTCTGGCATTCTCAGCTAGCCAACTCCGATCAAATGCTGTTTGGATGTTTGCTTCAAATGATAAGGTCAAGGCAGATGATATCCGGGAATGGATGGGAAGCTTCAGCAAGATCCGTAGTGTGTCGAAATGCGCAGCTAGAATGGGTCAGTTGTTCAGTTCTTCGAAACAGACGTTGGTTGTTCCTGTGCAGGATGTTGAAGTAATTCCTGATGTCGAAACAAATTCTGATGGTGTCGACTACTGCTTCTCAGATGGTATTGGTAAGATCTCTCTTTCATTTGCCAGACAAGTTGCTCAAAAGTGCGGAGCAAAGCAGACTCCCTCGGCATTTCAGATCCGTTATGGTGGTTATAAAGGTGTAATAGCCGTAGATCGGAATTCCTTCCGAAAGTTATCTCTGAGAAGTAGCATGCTTAAGTTTGAATCCAAGAATAGGATGCTTAATGTGACCAAGTGCTGTGAAGCCTTGCCATGTTACTTGAACAGAGAGGTCGTTACTCTCCTTACTACCTTGGGAGTTGAGGACGAGAGTTTTGAAGCAATGCTTCAGGAACACTTGCATCTTCTCGGAAATATGCTGGTTAGCAGAGATGTGGCTCTCGCTGTGCTTGAGAGCATCGGTATGGGGGAGAATAATGTTCTTGCCAAAATGTTGCGTCATGGTTATGATCCCAGTACCGAGCCTTATCTACATATGATGCTTCGGGCATATTTGGAGAACCAATTGTCAGATTTAAGAGGTAGATGTCGTCTTTATGTTCCAAAGGGACGCATCGTAGTTGGATGCTTGGATGAGACGGGAATTTTGAATTATGGCCAAGTGTTTGTCCGCTTAACATTGAGAAGAACCGAACTTGATAATCTGGACGAAAGTGTCTTCCATAAGATCGATGAGACAACTGCGATAGTCAAAGGGCAGGTGGTGGTCACCAAGAACCCCTGCTTGCACCCAGGAGATGTAAGAGTCCTTGAGGCCGTGTACGAGGTAGCATTAGAGGAGAAGGGTCTTGTCGACTGCCTGATATTTCCTCAGAAAGGAGAAAGGTGAGAAAAGATGTCTATTTGGCCATTTGAAAAAATAACTTCTTGACTAGAGTAGACTGTTTATTTTTAGTCCGTCGAACTAGTTTGACCAACGTAAATCCCATTCTATTCCTCATTCAATCGTAGTGTTAATGGATTGGTCTCACATGTATGTCCGTCACATATATTTCTGTGTGAATTTGAAGACGCTTCTATCAGGGTTGGTTTTAACCTTTGGCAATTGAACTTGTCTCCACTCCACATTCACTAGAATGCTAAATTTGCGCTTATGCTTGATTTATGCAGGCCTCATCCAAATGAATGTTCAGGTGGAGACTTAGATGGCGACCTTTATTTCGTTAGCTGGGATAAAAAAATAATCCCGCCCCGAACTGTACCCCCCATGGATTATACTGCATCGAGGCCTCGTATCATGGACCATGATGTCACTCTGAAGGTTAGTAAAGCAGTACCCAGAACAGGTTACCTTACCTTGGTTGTTCGAGTTTTCTTAGTTTAGTTCCTTTATCTGAATATTGTGTGTCAAACCGTTGCAGGAAATCCAACGGTTCTTTGTTGATTACATGATCAGCGATTCACTGGGAGCTATCTCAAATTCCCACCTGATTCTGGCAGACCGTGAGCCTGAGAAAGCCCTGAGCCCGAAATGCTTGCGCTTAGCAGCTCTTCATTCCATGGCAGTCGACTTTGCAAAGACGGGTGCGCCAGCCGAGATGCCTAGGAATTTGAAACCAAGAGAGTACCCGGACTTCATGGAGAGGTGGGACAAGCCCACTTATATATCCCAAGGTCCTCTAGGCAAACTCTATCGCACCACTGTGGCTGCCACAATTCAACGACCGGATTTCAGCTGGTCCGAGGAAGTTGCTCGAGCTGCATATGACCCTGACCTGGAACTGCCCGGCTTTGAGGCCTTCCTTGACACTGCTAAAGGTTGCAAAGACATGTATATCGATAAAATGACTACAATATTGAAATTCTACGGAGCAGCCAGCGAGGATGAGATACTGACGGGTAACCTAAGGAGCAAGTCGAGTTACTTGCAGAGGGATAACAGGAGGTACTTGGAAATGAAAGATCGGATCCTGCTTTCTGTAAAGAGCTTGCAGAAAGAAGCGAAAGGATGGTTCGAAAACAGCTGCCAACCGGAAGACCAGCAGAAGATGGCCTCGGCTTGGTACCATGTTACTTATCACCCGATACACTGTCATGACAGCGACAACTGCCTGAGCTTCCCGTGGACTGTGGGTGATCTGCTGCTTACCATTAAGTCTGCTAACGCAAACAAGTCCATCGACGTCCCTATGCAGTCCTAACTGTCTCGTACGATAGTTATGTTAACACTTGATCATGAATAAACTCGTACTATTAACATGTAGTCGTTTCCTTTTCAAGTTTGTGTAAATATTGTCACTAGCATTTCCCTTTATCAGCACCAACCCTGTTTGTTGTCCTCTAATCTAAACGTTGTAATTGTGTGTGTATCGATCTCATGTCTCATGTCGTACTCGTTGCTTGTGAGATGCAGACACGGAAATGAAAAAACAGTTATCTAATGTGAGTGTTTTCATGGAAATAGACCTTTGCATTGACGGGTCATCCCCTCATTCTTCGGCACAACGAAGATAAGAATAAGTAAATCTCAGACGAAACAAAGATAATATCGAATTGGTCATCGACATGAGCGTCGACATCAATCCCATTATTTGCGACGCTTATTCGGGGAGCTGCGCATATTGAGGCCATCCAAAATGCTTTGTTTTAATTTAAGTACTCCGTAACATTATTATTTTTCTCATTTCTGGTGCCAGATTGTATTATTATCATTGGTTTTCATTAATCTCATCATTCGAAGCCACCGCCCTTCCTTTTTTTATTGTTAATTTTATGTTTCTAATCCGAATTATTATTAAATTACATCGTGTAGTAAAATAAGGGAATATAATGAATGTATTTTACTTCATTTTTATGATGAGACGGAAAATTATACCGAGTTAAAATAATCCGTCATATATGATTACGCATTTGAAGTATAGCATCTCAAATGAATTTATACTACTCTATTACTCTCTTCATTAATCTTATTCACTAGCATTTACTTTGTTTTTACTCATCTCCTCTATCTCCTTTACAATCGAATGAAATAATACTCCATGCATATCATGGTTGACCGGAAAACGAGTCTAACGAATACTTCATGTGTAACATCTTATATGAAATGAAAATGAAAAACAACTGTCGAAAAGAGAAGATAGATAGCAATACTCATAGAATCAAATAGTCAAATTTACATCGAAACTCAGTGATTAGTGAAGTGACGGTAACTGGCAAGTGGCAACACTATCAGTCATCACCAATCTAAAATAGTGCAAAATTACAAATGTACCGACGAAAACAAATCAAAACTGTATTAAAAATGCTGCTTTTTAATTTACAATAATTTACGATCACTTTCAATCAAACTCTAGTCTAAACAATTCTAAATAAACCCCACCACCCCACCATATAATAATAACAAAACATTTAACGCAATTTTGGCAGAAAACTACCCAACAAAAATTAACACCGCCTCTAATCTATACCGTCTCTTCCTGACAAAAAGTGACACTTTATACGTTAAGCTGAATAAATGACCGATTTTAGAGGCGGTTAACATTAACCTTAAAGCAGTCACTGTTTATCACGAAAAAGACGTAGCTGTCGTACACAAGACTTACTCCTATAAAAAAAAATTTTAAAAAAACAGCCAAGTTGATAATTACTCCACCCAACCCCAATGTGAAATGACCATTATACCCTTCCTCAATTCTCATCCTGTAACATGAAAATTACCATTATACCCTTCCGGTAGTCTTCGTCCTAACAATGTGAAATGACCAAAATAACCCTGGGTGTTAGCTCGCGGGCGCCCCTTTACCCAACTCGATCGAGGGCCGGGCCGAAAACCTCGACGAGAAATCCGGGTAATTCTCGGGGTAAAACTCGTCCTCGAAATGACCATTTTGCCCCTGACCTTCGTCGAAGTTAAGCGCATAACTCAGCGGGTCGTACTGGAACTTACCGGGGCTGTTATTGCCCCGGTGTCGTCCTCCGCCGGTTCGACCGAACCGGCGGATGAACGTCTTCCATTTCGGACCCGCTACGATCTCGGACCACTCCCGGATCTTCTTCAGGGCCGTTATGGGCCTGGCCCACCACCTGTTGTCCGTCTCCCCGACCCGAACCCGGTCCCAAAACGACACCGCCGGGTCGGGCCCGGGCCTGGGCCCGGGCCCGAAGCAGGGCAGGTGGAAGCAGCACCGGGTTCGGTGATCGTGGCGAGGGGGGTGGTGAGTGAAGAGGGTGTTGGTTGGTGATTCGGTGGATGTCTCTTGGATGACGACTCGCTCGTCGACGGCCATGAGTTTATAAATATGTTTCTATACGTATTTGACGATTTTACCCTAATAAAATAAAAGTGTGATGTGTGTAATGTGTGGGAAAAAATAGAAGGGGAGAATTATAAGAAGGGTTGTAAGTTGTAACGGGAAAAAAAGGGAACGGGTAACCGGCAGGTGGAGGTTTCAGGGTTTGGAGGATTGTATTGTGGAAAGGGTTAAGTGTGGGGGGAGGTTGATGGGTTTAGCAGGTAGCCGGTTGTGCAAAGTGTGTTTGGACTAATTTTGTTATGGTAGTTGACAATTTTGGGGGGGTTTAAGAAGGAAGAATATGCCTTTTAGTAAGTTGAAGTAGTAGACTAGTAGTTGTATAAACTACGGAGTATGTGAGTTTGGGTATTGGTTTCTCCACTTGTGGACTATTTGTATTTATATTGGGAGGGGAGGGAGTTTATTTTAGAAAACGAGACGTTGGAAAAGGCGTTATTTATTTTATTTATTGAATGAATATCATTTGATATAGAATATGAAATTTGATTGAAATGGGATTAAATTATACTTAGCGATCTAGGATCCGTGGTGTATTATAATTTATGAGTTAGTTAATGGCAATTTTATTCTTAGAGCGACGTGTAGAAAGAATATCAGCACTAGTAAAAGCAGGAGTTAGAGGAACAATAATCCAATGATAGTGCGAGATTGTCTTATTATAAGATTAATCTGATTTTATTGATAGTTGACATTTTTTATGGGTATCGAAATTTTTATAATCGATGGAGCATAGTCATACTACATGTCTGATTGGCCTCATAGTGTCGGATCATATAATGATCACATGGTAGAATTGTCTAGCAACCGGCGTAGCCAATCGATAATCAGCCTGGGTAGAAGGGTGACGTATCAGAACAATTGCACATTCACTAAACGATAAAATATAATCTACAGATACACCAAGCTTTTACTAAGGATGTCACTAGGACAGACAATGTATTCTTCCTTATTATATCAGACATCTCAGCTTTCAAGGCGACTACAAATCAAGTCGAGTAATTTAATTAGATATTGTGCTCAGCCCGACCCGATCGATATGGTTGTTGTGGACTTGCGGATGTAGGCAACATGTCAATGGGACCCTAGGCAAAGGGAGTCACCAACTGGAGGGCTAGCAGCTGGCTAATGGTAACGTAGTGAGTGGTGTCTGGTGTCCCTTTTGGAAAGCACCAACACAATGAATATAAACAAATGACGTTGATTTATTGTTATCTACTCTTCTTGCGTATGTTGCCCATTGTTTCGAATCATACAAATATTAAATTGGATAGATTAATAAAGGAGATACACGCCAACGCAGCATTTTTCAGTGTTTCGTTCATGACAAAATTTGACAATGATTGATCTTGGTCATTCCACTGTCATAGTAAAAAAAAGGTCAAATGAATCTCTATTAGGGAGTGATTTCGTGTCCGACGACAGCATACGTACGATAGTTTATTTGTCATTAGAAGGTGAATATATCAATGCTTGTTACGGAGAAAAAAACTATAGATTCGATGTATTGCATCAAACTTAAGCTTTTTTTTAGTTTTATGATAAAGTTTTTCGGGTATTTTTAACAAGGTTAACACAAACTCAAAAATTTAGAATGTGATTATTATATCGGATGTATTGCTCATTATGATCAATCCAATGTTTATTATGATTATTTTTAGAGATTTTAAAATGATAATAACAAATGTTGAAGTGATTTGTCGCATTTTACTTACAAACAAACCGTCGAACGCATAGGATGGTCCTACTTAGCTTATGGTTTTTTGTCAGACACTACCTTACATTTACCTCATTTTGCGATGAACTATCTTACATTTTTTTTGCAAATAACTACCTTACATTTCTAAAAATTTGTCAAACACTACCAAAACCCCTTTTCCGTCCATTTTGAATAGTTGACCGTCAGTCAATGGCGGAACTTTTCCCCCCCATTTCTAAACTGACATTTCACTCCATTTTTTCACCTTAAATCCTCTAATTCACCTTCTCCTTCTTCACACTTTTCTTCTCCACCTCCACAACCATCTTCTCCTTTGTCTTCTTCATCATCTCAACCACCTCCCGGCTCCCAATCCTCAACCTCACCTCTGATACCTTCGAAATTCGGATAAACTCACAACGCCATCAACTCATTAAACTTCAAATGCACACTCCTAACACCCCCAC
>JAUEKU010000010.1:2164886-2175342 GCA_032274805.1 Gypsophila paniculata
CCTTCAGTTTTTTGAAATGGTTGCCTCAATTCCATTAGTCCATAGCAGGGACCAGCTCTTAATAAGCTTTACCGACAGTTTCTCTGAAAAGTTTTCATATAAGCTAGTCAAAATAATCAGGAAAACATTCCTACCATTACAGGACGCCAATTATATGAGATAGCACAATATTCAGTTAGAAAGTGATCCAACTAATTTGTCAATGTTCCTTAGTTCCCGAGAAATCACATAGTTCTGCCCAGGATACAGCGAATGGAGGCTGGAGCATGAATGATCATTGAGTAAACAAGACTATTCACAGGAAAGCTCGGAAGAATAAGACATTACATTGAATGTTAGCATAAGTTTCAACACAATTCCTACCATAAGGTAACCTGTACCCGAAAATGATGAGATGGTCAAAGAATGTGAGTAATTCTTGCGACTTTTATACTTCATTAATGGGATTGTAGTGTACTGTAAAAAGATTTACCCCTCATAGAACACAGTCGAAGTTCTAAATTTTAGATACTCTGAAGGGTCCTAGCTATGTTACAATGCGACAAATACAAATCAACATAAAGTACGTCTTATACGGTAAGACACCATCCACGTTAGACACAGAAAAGTCGAATTCTAAAGTAATTTTACCATACTTGAAAAGTAGCTTAAATAATACAGATCAAAATGTAAGTAAGTATATTTCATATACTTAACTTCCAATGGTATCTACAAAACAGAATATCAATCTAATTATGTCTTATCGTATGAGGCATTTTCACCCTAAACACACTCAATTCTAAGGAAAGTACGTTTTATACGGTAAAATGCCCTCCAAGTTCAACAAAAAGGACTTGGATTCTAAAGTAATCGTACCATACTTGAAAAGTAAATTAAATTAACGAGTATAAATTAAAATGTACTACAAAACGGAATATAATTCAATTTAGTCGCAATGTCTTATCGTATGAGTCAGCTTTGTCCTAAACATACTCGTAAACTTCACAACTAACCTCACTCCACATTAACTCCAAATATTTGCCCATTTCTAAAAGAGCAATGTTACATGTAGTCTCTTTTGACAGTCTCTCTAATCGTCTTTCATTATATATAATATTTTAAGTGTTTGTTAGAGGAGAAGGTTGGAGAGACCGTCCAAAAAAGACCGCCCGTAGCATTGCTCTTTCTAAAATTACCACCAAACCCATTTATTTACATACAAAAACATACTCCTAGTATGTAATTCATTAATCAGTAAATAAATACGATCAACATTTTGCATAAACAGTAAAAATTAAGATAAACAGTGAATAAAGATTGTAACTTTCTCCCCCAACCAACAAACTTTTTAACTAATTTTCGTTTATTTTTTGCGTGATCATCAAACCCTTCAATTATTATTATCAAATTTAATTGTGATTCAATACATAGCATAAATCAAGCAAACTATAAATGATTGTAAATAAATATAAAAAAAAAGAAAAAGAAAAATGAAGAATTACCCAGTAATTGCAAGAATTGAAGGGTAGATGGGTTAGTTAGTTGCTAATAATGTTGCGGTTTTTCGTGGCGCGCTTGAATTGCTTACTCACACTGCTATTTGTGTTTTCCCTTGTCCTCAATAATCTTTTCCCGACTTTCGGTACGGATGAGACGATCCTACAATATTTTGTGTAAACTTTTTTGGGCTGTAAGTAGGAATATAGGATATTCAATTATTGGGTTTATTGCTATACTAGAGTTGGCTAACAATGCGTTGGCCCAACTTGAATTTAGGGCCTCAAATTAACAAGTCTAACCTGGACTTTCAAAGATTGGTCCGACCGGACCTTTCAAGGTCCAATAAAGTAGGTTGGCTCGAGCCGGCTCTTCAACACGAACTAATAAAACCCCATTCAATATCTCAAAAAATAAAGTAAAAAATAAACCTAATTGAAATACAACTTTCAAAAAGTGACTTGAATAACCCGTTTATCAAGTGTATCCACCTTGACATTTATCTTCACTCTCTACGACTCTGCATGCTACCACTAAAGCATCCAAAACCTTGTACAATTTCCCCAAATCTAGTTCGATCCGCCTCAAACAAGTGTTGGGCTCGAGACTAAAGTTATCCAATCCAATCCGACCCTCTTCCTCAAAGGGTCAGGTCAGAGTGAAGCAAAATAGACCGACTTGAGCCGACTCTTCAACATGTGCTTATAAAACCCATTTCACTATCTAAAAAAAACAAAAACAAAAAGTAACAAAATTTAACCCAATTAAAATACGCCTTACGAAAATTGACTCGAATAACCCGATCACCAAATGTATCCACCTTTTACATTTTGGACCTTGACATTTTATCTCCTCTCTACGTGCTAGGTGCTACCACTAAAACACCCAAAACCTTGTCAATTTCACCCCAAAAAAAAAGCCCACAAAAATGGTGATGACAAGCCCATTCGGGCCGGGTCGGGCCACACTACTTCCCCAAACAACCACCGTCACCACCACCGCCTTCAACCCTTTTCTCAAAAAACACCACCGCAACAACCACCGCAACGCTGGTGGTCCCACCACCACTAACAGTGTCATCAATCTCAAGCAATCTTTCAGAAGCTCAAATTTGTACTGCTGTTGCAGTGTCAACGATAATAATAATCATAATTATGACGTCAATAATCCTAATTATGACGTCAATAATGGTGGTGTTGATTGTAGTGATTGGGATTGGAATAAATGGACACGTCATTTCTCTGATGTTGAGCAAGCTGACAATTTTTCATCTCTTCTTCTGGTATTTTATTAATACCGTCTTATAATTTCATTGTGAAAGACCGTCTTTTTTTTATTATTATTATGTTTGGAGTGATTTGATTGATTGGTAGTTGCACATGTGAATATGTGTAATGATTATGTGTTGGGAATTTGGGATTGATGTATTTAATACGCTTTTATTCTCTCGTGAGAAATATTTTAATCAAATGTATCTAATTGGATAGAACGGTGAAGTAGTATTGGGATGGATGTATTTAATAAGAATGTTTTAATTGAACGTATACAATTGGATAGAACGAGGGAGTATGATTTTCTCAAATTTTGGTGCTTAATTTTTCTGTGGTTACTGGCTACGTTACTCTAGACTTAGGCTGTAAATGTTGGACACGACACGGTGTTTTAGTATTGGGACACAGTTATTTAGTGAAGAAATTTCCATGTTTTTGGTCTAAAATGGGATGTCGAGCTGTCGAGTGTCGGACAAAGACATGGTATCGAAATGGAGTGTCGAGGCAACATAAGTGACTGATATTTAGGTCTTTGGTGCATAAGAAGGGTGTGACTTTTTGGTGTTTTGGTTATCATCGTCGAATTTCATGTAACTTCTTGGGGGAAAGTTCTAAGCTTTGGACTTTTGAGCGTCAACTATGGATTCTCTTGTAATTTAGAGGCATGCACCCCTGCTGTTCATTATGATATACGAGGCGGACTAGAAGAGATTGAAATTTGGTGTGGTTTGTGGTTGATTAACAAGCATGATGACATTTTCCCGATGACTCAAGGGTGCTGACAAATAGCTGGGTTAGGGGGTTGGATGTACGTAGCCTTAATCATGTACTCGTATTAATCAGCACATAGAGATGGTTTCAAAATGACCCTAAATGAAGATTACTGTACGGGGAAGTGGGCAACTGCTCCTTTACAAGAACAAGAAGGGTATTTAGTTTAGCGAGTCATTTTGCATTAGCAAATTGTGGTTGATTACCTCAGAGAAACTTAGGTCATGCTAGGAGTTATATCGGGTATTTTAGATTTTTCATGTCACCCGTAGCACATGTTTTAATATTGTGAATAAAGAACCAAGGGAAGTTCTGTAGACCTAGTGCAATGTTTTGTAATTGGCGACATTCACCTCTCTTATTGCTTGCACTCAATTTGATACTCTTGCAAATCTTATGAACTATTGTGTTTTAGATGTAGCAAAAACCAGTGTTGATCTATATACTAAGTGGTAATTAGTGAGAGACCTTTAATTTATTCCCTGAAAAGTTTTCTGAGAAGGAAGTAAGGAAGAACGTCCTGTACAGTCCATTTATAACCTTAGACATATGCTAAAATAGGCAAGACATGCTTCACATGTTACCGCTGATATTGCATACCAGTAACCAGGTGATCTGACAGTGTCCGATACCAGTAACCCCGTATTTCTCTATTTCTGCAGTTTCAGCTTGAGGAAGCAATTGAAAAGGAGGACTTTCAAGAAGCTGCAAAGTTGAAATCTGCTATCGCGGAGGCTTCTTCAAAGGATACCGTGGCTGAGATAATGTCAGAGTTGAAGGTCTAAAGAGTAGCTTACCCTTTTACTCTTAGGCACTATAGCCAAAAGACATAGGTAAATTGATTCTTTTGTGGGTATTTGCAGAAAGCGATTGCTGAAGAACGTTACCATGATGCTTCAAAACTGTCCAGGAATACCGGAAGTGGTTTGGTAATGTTTTAAGCCTACTAAACTGGTCTTTTCCAGAGCGAACTGTCATGCATTTATTTACACGATTCACCCTGGATTTGCTTTCATATCTAAAAATATAACGATTCCAAATGTTATGGGTTACATATCATATGAAGAATATCATTTGGCTCTAGAGTACAGTTTCAAAAATCAAGTTGGCTAAATTGTGTGCACTTCTTGTTTCTTCACTTCTTTGCAAAATAGTAGATAGTCTATGCACTTTTCATCAATGGCATGACTGAATTAGGTAGGATGGTGGGTAGGTAGTTTCAAAAATCAAGTTGGCCGCTTGCATTGTAAGTTGTAACCCTTCTCCTCTCTTATTCTTCCCATACTGTGACTTCTTTAAAGCACTGGGGATGTTGTGCTGCTGTACTCATATGAAATATATCGTATTCACCCCATCTCATCTTTGTCCCATTGATTGTTCATTTACAGGTAGGATGGTGGGTAGGTAGTGCAAAGGATTCGGGTGATCCTTTTGGCCGGCTTGTACGTATAACGCCTGGTGTCGGCAAATTCATTGCCCGTGCTTACACACCAAGGTTAGGCGATGTTGTACTTTCCTTGGCTACTAAATTTTTGAGACACCCTACATTTCTGTCGCATTTACAAGCTTCTGCTTTCATTTTGGTTACAGACAGCTCGTGACCGCCTCTCCTGGAATGGCACTGTTTGAAATTTATGTTGTCAAAAGTTCTGATGGTACATATTCAATGCAGGTAGTCTTCACATGTTGTTTTCTCACCCTCAATATTCTTTCCCTACACTTCCTATATCAAATGTGGCTATTCGTGTGGAGTGCTTTGATATTTACTGCTGCTGAAGATTTGTGACTGTTGCAGGTAGTGTACTTGCAGAGATCGAAGGGGAAGTCAACGAGTTCTGCCAGTTTGCAACCGAAACTGACAAGGGAATCGCTAAGTGATGACGAGTCTGAAAGTGTGCCTACCACGGATGTGGATGCTCAGACTACCAAAGATAAGTCAGAAAAACAAGAGGAAAGAGTTTTGAACATTGAAGGAGCTACAGAGGATGGAATAAAGAGCGTGATTAATTTTCTCAAAGACAAAATTCCTGGGTTCAATGTAAAGGTCATGAACATTGATGTAACCGATGATGTTGTAGAGGATAGTGATGCTTTGAAGCAAATGATTCAGGAAGATTCTGATTACGATACTGAAGATGATAGTGACGAGTTGAATGAGACAGATAGTGAAGAGGAGAGAGTTACAGTGGGAGGGAATAGCAATTCGACCGAAGACGAGAACGACTTGAACATGAAAGTTTTCATTGGAGGGATTGTCCATAACGAGGATGACGCGTCATCGAAAGAGGATTACGTCCGTCTGCCAGCTCAAATCAGGGATACAGAGAAGAATTCTTTTATGCTCCATGTTCCCGGTATTCGAAGAAATGCAGAAAGCGAGGCAGCTGATCACAAAATAGCTGCTTTAGCAGCTCAAGGTGCTTCTGAGCTTATGCCTGCCGATGTGGCTAAGGCGTTTTTGGGTGCTGATAAACTATCGCCAAAGGTAAGCTTGAAACCTCCATTTATAACATTGCGGATGGGGAAATCGATAATTTTCAAGCCCAGCATAATCGTCTGATTGTTTCGGTAGTTATTGATATTGCTATGAATTGCTAGAGACTACAGAGTAACATGTTCTTGCTGTTATTTTAACTCAGATTTCGCGAGATGTACAGGAGATAGTCAAGCTTGCGGTCAGTCAAGCACAGAAAAGGAACAAACTTTCTGAATATACAAAGTTTGATAGGATAAAGATTCCTAGAGGCAATCTAGACCCTTTCGACGGTAACCACATTTCCATGGCAGCTTAAACTATTTTGGCTCTACAAATCGTTCCTGATATTGCTCCTTAATGGCGTGCAGGACTGTATGTCGGTGCTTTCGGGCCTTATGGAACTGAGATAGTTCAGTTAAAGCGTAAGTTTGGTCGTTGGAGTAACGGGGATGGGTCGGAAGAATCTTCAGATATTGAGTTTTATGAATATGTCGAGGCCGTTAAGCTTACTGGAGACCTGAATGTTCCTGCTGGTCAGGTCTGTACTCTCCCACATCCATGGACAATTTTTTTCTCGTCTTGTTTGTAGCACGTAACATGTTTCATCTTCCCGATGACTTTGTTATCAGGTTACATTCCGTGCTAAAATCGGGAAAGGAAGTCGCCTCTCCAATAGGAGCATTTACCCGGATGAACTTGGAGTGGTAATTGCCTTTGTACTTCAGTGTTTTTACTTTTTATTTTCTCGTTTCTAGTGCTTTCTACTAAACTAGCTTAATAACTGCTATAAATTCCGCTTCTCTGTGACATTAAAACCGTAAAAAAAATGTTCATTATAGGTCACAAGCTATAAAGGGCAAGGAAGGATGGCGGAGTTTGGATTCAAGAATCCCAAGTGGGTCGAGGGAGAACTACTGCAACTGAGTGGCAAGGTAACGACGTTAACCTCTTGTTTGGACGGAGGGATTTGGTGGGAAAGGGAGGGAATCGATTTCTGTTATTTCGATTGCAAGAATGGCTTGGATGGAAATGGAGGGATCCATTTTTATTGTTTCAAGCCCTGATTAAAATCCTTCAAACACGGAAGGAAAACATCTTGTCTTCGTTTCCCCTCCCCTCCCACTCTCATCTCTTCTATGTGTTCCCTCCTAACTTTTATCTAAACAAAGGCGAGGCGTTTTTTTCTTTTTTTTTCCTCTCATGAACACTTCTACGGGAATAGTTATTCATTCGTCCCCCTTTCTCTCTTGTTTTATAAAACAAAACCCACTTTTCTCTTTCCTTTTTTTATGTCGCATGAGTTATAAGCACCAAAATTGATAATGCAGGGTATAGGACCTTATGTCCGAGGAGCAGACCTCGGCTTTCTCTACATAGTGCCTGAGCAAAGTTTCCTTGTGATCTTCAACCGGTTAAATCTACCAGAGTGAGCTATTTGGTTACCGACTTTTTTTGTATAGGCTCTTGTAAGCATGTAGCATAGGCGGAGATCCAATGTCCTGAATTGGGGATCATACATCCTCAGCTTTGTACGGTTTAGTACTTCGTCAATACATCAGTTTTGTAACTAGTATTGCGCAAAATGCTTGATAAGGTGAGGGATTTCCTTACCCTTGGGTCCCTTATTGAACCTTCTTGTCGATACGCGAGGTTGCCCACTAGATTTCTCTCTGTATGAGCATGTATAAAGTATCAACTCTACTCTTACAGGAGTAAATTTAACTAGTCATTATTTACTTGTTACAAAGGTGTATATATAAACTCTGTCATGCTTTTGTAATAGTTTTTCATTCAGATTTTACGTTTGGTTCTTTGTTCTCGATTCTCACACGGATTACTGAATTAGGATTTTTTTCCGTTTGTTTAGATCGTTCATGGCACGAGCTGTGCATGTAAATGTTTCGTCATCTTCGGGTTGTGGTGAACCCACGGGAATCATGTTTGAGACTTTGAATGCTTCAATCTTGGCTGGTGTAAATGTTTACCTCAACACGAAAATGTCATGAAACCGATAAGCTAACTAAACCGTTTAACGCTTGACCATGATTTAAAACTCGTCAGCATTAATTCATACGTGAATGATTAGTGTTACTGTGTGTTAGTTTATCCACACATCAATCTATCATTAGTCACTCACATGAAAGGCAGAATCTCTGCATCTAACGACAGTTTGGCCGAGTGGTCTAAGGCGCCAGATTTAGGCTCTGGTCCGAAAGGGCGTGGGTTCAAATCCCACAGCTGTCATTTTTCCTACTTCCGACTATTTATATGGTTTTAGGACCGCTTAACGAGCCTGAGCAATTATTTTCATCGATATTTAATTCTTTTGCTATAAATCCCACGCCAATTTAATATGAGACGGTCACGGTTCCAAATGTTCAGTAACACAAAAAGGATTGAATTTTGGCGTCATTCATCCGGACTACTGATGACACAAACTTTTGCACATAAAACTCTGAGAAAATCACCCTTATTATCCTACTTAATTAATTTCATTTTCTCTCTTAATTTTCCTTAATTTTTTTATGGGTATTTTCCCATGATTTTTACCCACTAAAGTTTTTATCTTTTTATTATTTTGGGTAGTTTTTTTTGCTGTAAATTTTGATGGAAATTAATTAAATTTGAAGATTAATGGCTACTCAATCAACTACTCAACAACCCACAAATGGTAATAATTTTTTAAATCTATGTTTGTTTATTTAGTATTATAAAGTTTACAACTTTCTTTAATTATATAGTAGTTTTAACTAATTTTTTATTAAGAAATACTGTTTATTTGTAATTTTGATGATTAATTTGATGAAATTGCCGTGTAATTCCACTTACTTTGGTGAAAGTTTGACTTTTTGTTCGTTTAATTGCTTGTTTTGGTCATGTGGTGATCTTTTAAGCTTCAATTGACCAAAGTTTTATTTCCTCGGTTCCATTCAATTGTATACGTTACATTCAATTATATACGTTTCCATTTATGACTATAATTTGTTATAATATATATTGAGTGTCTTCCCATGGGTGTGCGGATGCAAAGTCCCATGTCGGCGGATTAATATTGAGGAGACATGTTTATAAGTCGATGGGCGACTCCTCTTTATTACCAATTGGTTTTCGGATGGAACCTCAGTCCTTGTGGGTATGTCTACCATAAAGCAATGTTTTAGTGGGGTGGAACGGAGGAAGTAGTACATTTAATGATATGGGTATGCAAAAGAAGATAATCCCCATGTTTGATTTTCGGTTTAAATTGATGATTGTCAAGATTTCGTTTGATTCATTGCTTCGATGTTGGTTCCGTGTTGTTCTTTAAGCTAGAATTATCCGTGATGTGTTTTAATGTAAGATTGAGTATGTTTATAAGGTGGCAGATTTGTATTTGAAGCAATAGGTTGAAGTGTCTTTCCCAAGTGTATGCAGGAGGGATTGTAGTTTCGATGTTGGAACGAAGTGGGTACATGTGGTATTGAGAATTATGTAGTCTGTATTCATAGGTTGATGTGATCGTGTATGCATTTTTTGTTTGGTATGTAGGCTATAAGATTGTGCTTCAACTTAATAGATATCCCTCCCTAGTAATTGGTGACAATGTTTAAGACTAACCATTGAGATAATAGTTTGAGACGAGTGATAAGGAACATAATGAACTATGAATTCAAATGGCCGTTTGAAGTGGGTAACTTAAATTTAAACATAAATATTGGGAGCCAATTAAGCTGGTTGTATAATGATGTATACGTGCAAGTGAAACACAAATTCCACATTCCGCTAGAATTGAAAGTAAAATAGCCTGAACTAGAAATAAGCAATTCGGAAACCATTAGAAGTGTAGTGGTATGGATTTTGGAATTTGTTTCATGCCGCTTTTCTCAAATTGTGCCATGGAAGTATGGAATATATTGTTTGAGATATGTTTTACTTAGTGTTGTCGAGTTGGTTGTTGAGAGTAGTTTTCGTTGCGCGATAGAAATCATCAAATCGTTATCGGGGCATGTAGTGCATCAATGACTCAACTTCTTTTTTCTTATGGAGCGAACAAGAAGCCACTACTCCGATAATATGCTTTGATAATTTGTGCACTTCTCATTGTTATTTTGTTTTGGATTTTTGGAATGTATGGAGTAATTTTTTTATAAACCTTGGTATTTTCCCTTGCACTTTTCATATATGAGGTAATTAGTTACTCCGTGTTTGCTATTGCTGTGTGGTGGTTGCTGGCAGAAACTGAAGGATTCAATGCAATCATTTGAAATCTCTTAATAGCATCAATTCATTTTTTTTCTCCCGAGTGCAAGTGTTTTATGTCTGACGTGCTCGCCTATATACAAATTTGTGTCTTTAGAACCCATCCAAGGGGCCTCGAACGATGGCCAAGCAAAACCGGATCCCCAGCCTGAAACTTCTCAAGCATCTGTTTTTGTGAATTCTGAACCTATACGAGAAGAGCAGGTGCAGAATGCTATTAAGT
>JAUEKU010000010.1:2200740-2210930 GCA_032274805.1 Gypsophila paniculata
GGCACAACATGAATATATGAGGATGCTAAACGAACTTCAAACGCTGAATGTCGCTGACACCAAGGTAATGTGAACACTCTTTGCCTTTGTTTTGTAGTTGTTTTACTTCTTCTGAGGGCGTGAATCTATGGATGCCCGAAAGAACTCGTAATCATGATTTGTTTTGCTCTGGATGTAGTGCGTTTGAAGGCTCTCAATATCGAGATTGGTCATCACCCATGTGTCCGCGAAGCCGAACATTTAAATCGCAGTTTATGGTGAACAACAAGCTTAAGTGGTTTTGACCAAGTTTTGTAAATCCTAGAAGTAACCAAGATTACCTAGAATAGCGACGAAATTTCCCCCTTGAAGGCGTAGTGGCGGTCTGTGGCCGATGCATGTAGAAGTATCCGTCTCCCAATTTCGACGTATTCTGGTATTTGACGAGTGTGGGATTTTGCGAGCCAAAGGCCAGGAGATCTCGGGGTATCGTAAGTCAATGGTACGAGCTATGCAATTAATGCAGATGACTAACTGTACATTATATGTAGGTAAATAGCATAGCATGAAAGTTAAGAAACTTGTATATATCCAAATTGAAAACCAAACTCGTCGAGACTCGAGAAGGTGATGGTTCTTGCATTACGCAAGTAGTTCTTTTCGTGTAGCGGCTGATGACATGCAAGCGTTTTATTCATCTTAAAATCCATATTCTCTACGGAGTATCATTTATACACCATTATACGTATATGTTAAACTTGTATGTGTGAGATGAATCTTAAACTCGTGTAAGGAAATAGATTGATCGGAGACATTATACTATACTTACAATACATGTATAGGCGTGTAGCTTCTCCAACCCAATTTTCTACGTTCAGTAGTATTAATGTTTTCACAACTTATATTGTTTCAATATGCAACAAGTAAACGGACTAAAAATTTTATAAATGGAAAGATATTACACATTATATCTCGTTGAAAACAGTAAAAGTGATAGAATACTTAAAATTTTCATGAAAATATGTGAAATTTTTTATAATTAGCCAGCTACTAATTTACGCCTAAAGGACAACATAGAAAACGTAAAAGTATGTGCATTGCACAACATCTATTGATTCATCAATCTAAACCTCTGTGTCTCGATCAGTTTTAATGTGTTCCGACTATCTTTATTGGTATTTTTTCAATGAGAATAAATTGATCCATTTATCTTGTATCAATGAGAAAAAAAGAAATCGGTTTTGATTAATAAATGAGACAAAGGGAGTCATACATACGTTGCTTAAAATGAGTGATTTATGGCTTAATCTATCCACTAAGAAATCAGCATTTGATTACTCACCAAAAAAAGGATATTCTCCACATCTCCACATCTCCACATTTAGCTAATAAATCATGCAAGTTGTCACGATACAACTTGTCTCATTTTATTCAAAAAATAATGCCAAGTTGGCCATTTTTATTTACTGATTTGGGCAGCAAAATCTAAGCTGCCCTGACCACGAAATTGCTTCATTTGGTCCACATTACCATCTGCCCGCTGCCCAAAACCCTTGTCATAAGGTTTAGCCCTAATGTTAGGTCACCTTAAATCTTCTATAAATGTGTTCATTCTCCCCTCCTAACATTTCACACCACCTCCTTTTTTCTTCATCTTTCTTGGGTATTAATTTGTTTGGTTTAGTCATTCTTTTCTTTGTATTAATGCTATTGTATGTCTGGGCATTTATAGCTTCGGTACTGCTTTTGTTCTAGTCAATAGTTATTTTTGTTTGAAATTTCTTCATAAAAGAGTCGATAGATATCTATTGATCCTCTGCTTAGGATATTGGTGGATAGTTATCTTTACTTGAAATATTCTCACAAAAGGATATTGATGGATAACTATTAATGGAGATAGAAGCACTAGTCATTTCGATTTGTGTTTTTTTTTTTTTTTGTCTAAAAGTCATTGTTGCATAGTTTTAATTAGCATTTTGAGCTAGTCAAGTTAAATCAAAGCCTTTTAATTTCACTAGACTAATACTCCTATGTTTTAATCGATTGTATACACTTTTCAAATTCGTTATTTCATTTTGTGGATATGTGTGTGATTACGTGTTTAAAGTTGAAATAGAACGTAAGTCTGTCATGGTCGTATATTTTAAGAGATAAGAATGGTTAAGATGTGCAAAACACTTCCATCCGCATGCGAAACAATACAAAATGAACATAGCGGCCATATATTTGCACAAATTAAGGTATACAAAGCACAATTTACACTTGTGATTTGAGCTATTTTCTAAGGTGTTTGGTTGCACTTGAGTTGCACAAATGCTCTTAGACATTGTAGCATACATTTCCTTAGTTTAGAAACTTAGTACCATGTCCTATTAACTTTTTTAAGTATATATATTCATTTCGATTTCACAAATTGTTTTTAGTTCAGACGGTCTTATCCAACAAAAATGATAGCACGAAACAAGATCTATGATGGAGTAATACTGAAATCACAAATATTGGGCTTATATCTGTAACACAGTACTTGGGCTTCTGTGGATCAGCCTTTTGGCCCATTAACTTTGGGTAGATCATAGATGGCCCATTTCCAAGTCATGGGTGGTGCATTATTGTTCGAACATGTTCACAATACTTGTTCAGCTTCTAATCCATTTGGAGTTTTAGACTGATGATATCTTAGGGTAGGGACATGGACCGCCGTATTTGATAAGATCGCTTCATATTTGAAATATTTTGAATAAATTGATTTCAACCGCTAAAAATTAGACAAAAAGTAAAACATACATAATATCAAGGAATAACCACTAAATCATATTAGAGGTGTAATTATAAGAAGATTATTTGAGACTGTCCACATAAAATTTGTTGATAGACTAAACGGTTGTGGAGACGAATAACAAATCAAAACAATCATATGTATCATCACACAAATTTTGTATCCATCTAGAGTTATTTTGAGCTTGGAGATTGATTTAGACATGGGAATTTGGAAAATATATCCATTAAACAACCACCTAATATTGAGCAAGAGGTTAAAAAGACTATCAATGTTGCAAATCTTTTGGATCGGTTTGAGAGTCAGTAACTTCTACTTAAATCTCTTTCGGATAGATGGGCTATATACCTTTTCTCATTCAAACGGATGAAACAAAGTCATTCCTACTCAATTGAAATGGACTATACCCTCGGAAAGGGATGCTAGATTTGATTCGGCCAAAATTAATTACGAATGGACTATGCCCTCGGAACAGGATGCTAAATTTGATTCGGCTAAAATTAATAACGAACATGACTCCAAAAGTAATATAAGCTGGCAAGATATCCAATGTAAGAAACTGAAAGACCACAAATAACCAAACTTAAATAGTCTTATACTCAAGAGTGATGTCAAACCTCTATTGACCAACAGATCCATAATAATACTCTATGACAACTCTACTCTTTTGAACCCATCCTCTATACCTGCATTCCTTTGGATATTTCCCCCAATGAAAGATAGATCATCAATGTATGATGCAGCCAGCACAATTCAATCCATCAATTTTTAGAATCTCCCTTCAATCCGAGTTGAGATTTTGAGATCAAATGCATTCGAATTGAGATCAACTATGTACGCATAATCGTATTTGATCATATAATTAATGGAGAAGATGACGATATGGCAAAAATAGAACGGAACCATACAAATAAAGAGAGAGATCACAGAAAAGGTACTCTGCTATGAGGTGCTACATACACTGAGTGGCCGTCCCACATCACTCTGCAAAAACAATACAAATGAAGAGAAATATCACAGAAAAGGTAGTTTGCTGGGGGCTACATACACTAAGGGTCGTCCCACCTCATTCAACATAACTAGTTCACAATTGAAAAACATTAAACTGGGGTTGGAGGGGTGCGCCAGGCCCGTGCAGTAGTGCAACGCATGGGCGACGCTTGACGGCCCAGGCAGCAAGCTACCTTGGTGGGCCATCCCCCTTAAAAAATTAATTTAATATCGTGTGGATCGATGATGCACATATCAGATATTAAACTGATAAGAACAGATACTACACTTGATCTTAGCCAAAAGGCCGAGAAAGGTATGAGTAGATAGATGGGCAAACGTTCATTTTTATAACAAAGCTCTGCTTCATACATTTGAACTTCTCCGATGTGGGACTACAACTACTTTTGAAGAAACTCTCTATTTCTCAGTGTTTACCTTCTGAAATTGCTCGCTCTTTCGTTCAGTGACATGTTAAGACTATAAAGCATTCATAAGTCATGACACAAATATTTATAAAATTATGTAATTTATCACTCTGGATTATGAAATAATCAATCGACAAAATCTGTTCCATTATTGCGATTATTAAACGTAAAAGTGTACACAACTCACTTCTCTACAATCTGAAAACCTGAATTACAAACCTTCACAACTTAGATGCTCTAAAAAAATGAATATTTAAAAGAAATTAATACATGTTATATGTTCAAGCATATGAAAATCAACTATGGACAGCAGAATCAAAAGTGACAAGTTGTTTTACTGGTGAAGGAGGCATGCTGCTGGAGTCCATCTTACAATAACCACCCTTCTTTGTCTCGCCGTCATTGGTCACACACTTCTCAGTATCCTGATCTTTTCCATTAACATCATTATTGACCGTGACATCGTTATTTGTGACAGCGACTCGTCTCCAAGAACACCAGATTCTGATCATAATGTAGATCATTATCAAGCACAAAACAGCTGAAGTACACACTATGGCACTTATGATGCCTGCAACTTCACTGTTTGACAAATGTTTTCCATTCTTCCCCAATAATTTTGAGCAGGACTGTAAAGGGGTTCCACAGAGCCTGTCATTTCCCGCAAAGGTGCTGACGGGAAAAGACGAGAATGTCGATGGGAGACGGCCTTGAAGAAGGTTGTCAGAGATGTTCAGAATGTGTAGGCTTGACAGTTTTCCCAGTGAAGGAGGAATCTTGCCTTCTAGACGATTGTGTGAAAGGTTCAATCGTTCGAGTTTCATGAGGTTTCCTAAAGATTCAGGGATTTCTCCTGAAAGTTGGTTGTAACTTAAGTCTAAGATCACTTGTAGTTCTGTGAGTTTCCCTAGCTCAGTTGGTATTGGACCTGTGAAGACGTTTTTGGAGAGTCGAAGCTCAAACAGGTTCGAAAGTTGCTGGACTACTGGGGGAATTTCGCCAGATAAGTTGTTATTTTGGAGTTTAAGCACGTTGAGGGAAGAAAGTTGTCCGATTTCTGGTGGAACTTGACCAGACAGTTTGTTGGTATGAAGAGAAAGTCTGAGCAAATTAGAGCATTTCCCCAACTCTTTGGGCACTGTTCCATTGAAATTGTTTGATGACAGATCAATCTCTCCCAACCCTTTTAGGTTCCCCAACCAAGGAGGAATTTTCCCAGTGAATCGATTGTTGTTAAGCAAGAGGTGTTCGAGTTTCGTCGATTTTGACATATTGACAGACAGATCTCCTGATAGACTGTTGAAAGATAAATCAAGGAAAACAAGCTCAGTGAGCAGGGGAAGTTCAGGAGGAATGCTACCATTGAGAGAATTTCTGGCAAGGCGAAGACGGATGAGGTTTTTGGACAAGGCCACCCTAGAAGGAATCGGACCAAAGAAACTATTAGAGGTCAAGTCTAGGACTCTAAGAGAGCTCGAACCTGTCAAAGGAATGATACTTCCATTGAACTTATTACGAGAAAAATTGATGATTTGTAGGTTTTTCAAGAGGAATAGAGATTCAGGTAGAGGGCCTGACAGAGAATTATTGTATAAAGTGATGAGAATCAACTCAGACAATGACCCGAATGTCGTTGGGATTGGTCCGGACAGTTTATTATCCGCCAAGGCCAACATTTGGAGCTCTGAACACTCTCCCAAACTAGGAGGAATTTGCCCTGACAATTCGTTTTGCCTCAACTGAAGCAAAACCAAGTTCTTCAGATTGCCTATTGTATCAGGAATTGTACCAGAAAAATGATTTCCGAAGAAATCGATTTCTGTTAACTTTGTACAGTTTGTGAGCTCAGATGGTATTGCACCTGACATCTGATTATCATAAAGGTAAAGGACACTCAACTTGGTCAGTTTCCCAATTTCCGCAGGAATTTCTCCTGTGATTTTGTTGTCATACAGAGAAAGAAACTCCAAGTTACTCAAGTTACCTATTTCAGAAGGAATCTTCCCACTGAAACTGTTGTTGTTTAGGTAAAGATCTGTAAGGCTCACCAGCTGATCAATCCTAGACGGCAACTCTCTGTGGAAGTTGTTGTCAGTAAGGTCTAATTGTTCAAGCGAGGAACAATCAAGAATCTCCAACGGAAACATTCCTGAAAAACTGTTTCCTGAAAGCGACAGAATTTTCAGGCTTGAATCATGCAAACAAAAATTCGCCGGTATGTTGCCCTGCAACAGGTTATTTGACAGCACAAGAACCTCAAGACTTTTCATTTGCGATGGGACTACACAAACTGATCCTGTAAGATTATTTCCTGACAAATCGAGTTTTTGTAGCTCACTTAAACGGTTCAACTCCAAAGGAATCTTACCGCTTAATCTATTTCCAAGAACATTCAAGTATTTCAAGCTTCTCAAAGTACCCAACTCAGTAGGAATCATCCCAGAGAAACTATTGTTGGCTAAGTTTAGGATTTGCAGCAAATGAAGGTTACCAATTGATGAAGGTATGTCTCCTTGGAGCATATTGTTGGATGCTGCAAATTTCTGCAGCTGCTGGCATTCGCCAATTTCGGTTGGAATTGGACCTGAGAGAGCATTCTGTTGCAAATCAAGAGACACCAAATTCTTCAAATTTCCGATCTCAGATGGAATACTTCCATTAAGACGGCAATAAGAGAGGCCTAAAACCTTCAACTCAGTCAAGTTACCAACACTTTTAGGGACATCTCCAGTGATCATGTTGTCCCCAATTCTAAGAACTTCCAACTTCTTCAAGAATCCAATCTCATGTGGAATTTCACCCGAAAGAAGATTCGAGTAAAGGTGAAGCTCCCTCAGATTCTCAAGCTGGCCAAGCTCGCTCGGAATAGAGCCAGTAAGAGAATTTGATGACAAGTCAAGAATCTGAAGAGAAGTGAGATGTGAAAACTCTGGTGACATTACACCAGACAGGCCTGAACCTGATAGGTTCATGCCAGTAACACGACCGTGATTTCCTGAACATGTCAGCCCATTCCAGCTGCAGAAGCTAGTACTTGCAGACCAGCTGCTGAGAACATCACCTTGATCATCTAAACTGGCCTTAATCCTTAACAGCCAGTATGAGTCATCCAGTTTTTCAGAGTAACTTACAGAAAACATAGAACTAAAACTGAGATATATGAGAAGAATGACATGACATATAAAAGTGATACTCATCTTAAGAATTTTTTCTTGTAGAAATACTAAGACACAGAACTTTGCATTATAGTTATGTAGGAAAACATACAGTCATACACTGTAGAATTTGAAAAAATGGATGAAATAATGAAGTTAAAGTTCTGAAGAATGTTATATGTAGGATGCTAGAAAGTCTAAGAGAATGTATAGTCTATATATATAGCTGAAGTTGGTTGAGAAAGCATTGCACTGAAAACTAGAGAACCTTTATAAATAACTTTTTGGGATGATTAATTGAATGGGACAGGTTCATTTTTGGTCTTGTGACATGTTGGAGTTTTGCAGTAGGCATGGTTCTGAAAGTAATAAAGAAAAATCATGGCAAAATGTATGGAGGTACTCATAAGATAGGAATATGGGGATTTATTAAACAGATAAAAAGCTTATGCAGAAGGGCCACAGTATTTCATAAATGGGGATGGAAATGGGGTGATTGTTAGCTAGCAACAATAACGTTCCTCCAGTTCTCAGGGGTTCTCGTAAATAGCAGGGTAAGGGGGTCAGATGTAAACAGTCTCATACTCGTGTTAACGTAAAGAGGGTATTAACTAATTCTTTTTAGGAAACTTTTATATAACACTACCCTATAGTAAATAGTGATGATAAAATTAAAATCATAAAATTTAGTCTATTTTATTGGAGAAGGAACATTTATCCATATTTTTAAAGTTCATTGACACAACAAATTGCTAAATCACTACGAAATTCCATTAATCCCTTTATCAATATAAACAAGAAGTTTTAACCGAAGTGAAATGATCAATTTTTTAAGGTTGAAAACACTCAAAATCGAAAAATAAACAATTAAAACTTCTAATTAAATGATCATGGAAGTAAAGTAGAAAGAGTAGGATGATCTAAGCCATGCAAATGCTAACAAGAGAGGTTGACTTCTATTGAGTGTTTAACATATCTTGAAAAACTTTATTCTCCTCAACCTCAACTAATCTCAACCTAATACAAAACTAAATAAAAACTAAAAAACAAGAAGCTTAACCACCATCCTTAATTTGTTGCATAACACCATTTTCTTAATTTCTAAATTTCATACCAAAGACATATGCCATGTGAACTGTGAAGATAATATTTTGTTACCATGCATTCAGCAAGATGCTCTTTTGCCCCAACTATGCTCTTATAAAATTTACTTTGGTTGGAATAAATGACTTCTAATCAGGACAAAGATAAGGGTACACTAAGCCTGAGAAAGCCCCTCTACTACATTCCCTTATATTTTTAGGTAAGACGTAACAACTCAATTGTCTTATGACCTAAATTTACCTATTTTAAGGATACTCAATATTATATGTAGCATGAAACTTCTTGGTTTCGTCATCGGCTATCACCGTCTTATTGTCAAACTAAATAAAAAAACTTACTACGTATATAAATATTATAAGAACCATTTAACCATGAAATAGTCTTGTACAAATAAAAACGAAAATCTTAATGTTTTGTTGGTGTTACAGTCATCGCATATGTTAAGTTCATGTCAAATCCCTTTTGCCCATCCCCAAGACCCCAACTCATTGCAACAAAGAGGACAGAGTAATATTTTAGAATCTCCGATGTGAGGTCTCTTCGTCTTACGTAATAAAACTCACTCAGTTATGCTTATAGAGGGAAAAAAACAGACCGATCAATCTAATTCAACGGAAGACATATCATATGACGAGGGCGTTGACAAAGTAGAAAAGAGTGAAATTTAATCATACAACTTAAAAACAAATAATTTCTTCTTATCCCAAATGTATGCTTTCCAACACCTTTGACACAAGCAGACATCAAGTTAAACAAGTTTCTTCTGTGTAACTGCTCTGCATATCCCCATTTTATTCCTTCTAACTGAAGAGAACAAGAGCTTAACAACAAATTATCACCAAATATGACTTTAATTAATCCAAGCAGACATTATGTTTGAAGGTTAACAAAGACTCTTTGAGTTGAACAAAGCTTAAACTATGCAACTTTAACATAATGAAGCCAACGTAGAGGTTATGAATTATTCAATATTGGCCACATATAGGACTTAATGTCATTGTTATTTGCTAGAAATTTCAGACTTGTGACTGTAATTGACAGACAGACTTATTAGGATAATATTATATTGTTAAGATAATTTTAAATAATTATTTTTGATTTTCAATTGTATTTTATTGATTTGACAATGGAAATTTATTGCTTTTAAATGCTTCTGACTTTGCTCTTCAAACTATCCCGCATCCTGAACCACTCCACTATAAGATCGAGCTTCAAGAAATAGTGAACGGTCTTATCAATACACAAATGTATAACTCCCCGGGAATTTCAATTGCGCTTATATTCATCACTGTAGGAATTGGGTTCAAGCTTTCCCCAGCCCCTTCTCATCAATGGACTCCTGACGTATACGAAGGAGTGCGATTCGTTCGAGAAATTCCTACCTCTCTATCTATCTCTGAGATGTTTGGATTTTTCAAAACTCCATGGACATGCAGAAGAGAAATGCTATCCCCACTCGGGTCAAGACATAACTTTTACTTGTTCAAATAACAATTAAGGTGAAGCAGGGTCAGGAACAACGAATCTCTTTATGATATCCATTTTGCAAGTTCGTTATTACGGGTAGTTCCTACAAAAGATCGGACTAATGACGTATACTTGAATTCTCGACGTAGATGCTACATAGTGGGTTCTCATCCTTCAGAGACTACGAGTGTAATAGGAGCATCCGTCGACAAAAGGATCACCCTAAGATGATCATCTCATGGCTATTGAGAACGAATCAAATCAGATGGTTCTATTTCTCAATCTTTCTGA
>JAUEKU010000010.1:2280568-2305719 GCA_032274805.1 Gypsophila paniculata
ATGGGCCTCACAAACTGAGGCTCAGTGGGCGGGCTGGGCTGGGACGCATAGTTGGCCAGGTCTATCGAAACCTAACTTGCGACTGTCAATTGATTTGTGAAAAGGAACTTGTGACATTAATTACCACAATGGTAATTAAAGAACCTGTTTGAATCAGATGACCGTATTCCGTTGTATGTATGATCCTCTTATTGCTATTTCGCAAAAAAGGATAGTACATACGATATACTATATCAAATTCAAGTTTTTCTGTGTTTTATTATAAAAATTTTGAATATTTTTGTAAAAGGTTAACCCATTCTTTACTAAAAAAACTAAAAAAATTAGAATTTAATGTATTATATCGAATGTATAATTTATTTTTTTTCTATTTCCTTACCCCAAAATATAGGCTCAAATATTAGTTGTAGTGCAATTTATAGCTACATATCATATCAAGCACTAAAACTTCTTATCAAAATCACTGCTAGTTGATACATTTGAATGTTGTCTACTTGTACTTGCACTCCGTAAGTCTTTGTTGTGTAGTAAGTCACTTAAGACGGATATATTCATTTTAATAATAAAACGATCAAGTATTATCTCACTGGTGTATATAGGACAAAATTTTTGTTATGCATTTTGCTTTTGTCTTATCACGACTACTTGACCTATCTTATTCCTACTACTTAACTTTAAAACGAATTTATCCATCTTAAATAAGAATTTGTGCAAACCCTGCACACATATGGAGTACTATTTAAAGTATACTTTCCTTGGGGAAAATTTTAGGGCGGACTTGATAATATGATAATTACCAAAAAATAATGAGAAAAAAATACTAGGTCGATCCACTTGAGTAAGCGATAAAGAATTTTGGATGAATGACATTTGCCAATTGGTTCTTATAAATTTGATTTTAAATCAATTGGCTTTTATTCAATTTGATTCAGTTCAATTCAATTTAATTTTTTTCAATAATATCGATATTTTTTTGTTAAATTCAAATAAATTCAATTCAAAAAAACGGGGCCCTAGGGAAGACAAACAAACTGCAACTCCTGAGCTCCTAGTCTGGGCCAAATCAAGTGTCTGCAATGAAACTCTATATGTAATATATAAACTAAATTTTCAATGACTACTCACTACAACTTTTTTTTGTATCTCATAAATAGACTCCATCATATGTTGTAATACAAAGTATAGTTTAGAACATTGCTATATAACATTGTTTTTCTATTCGACGTTCTCTCCAACCTTCTAAAGATCGTTTGTAGTACTAAATACTACTCCGTAGTAGAAGAAGAAACGGAAATGAAGCGCAGTAGGCGAAAAATGAGCAGCAATGCTAGTAGCCGCAGACGTGTGTATTGGTCCAAACTTCCTGGCAAAATCGTCTTTGAAATTTCAAAACGTCTAGAAACCAGAGACAATGTCTTGGCATTCAAGCAAGTTTGCGCTAAATGGCGTAGACGTTGTATCGAACTCCCTCGAAGACTGTTATCATTTGACATCCCTCTTCCAAAGACCATAGAAAACAGTTTCAAAGTATTGCCGTTTCACAATGTCGTAGGCCCATTAGTACTGCAAGCGAGGGACATTTATCTGATCACTCGTAACGATCAGTCTTCGAGGCCAGTAATGATCATGGCCGAGGAGTTTCAGGAGGGAAAAATCAGAGTTCGACATCCGTTGACAGCAAAGCAAGTGAAGAACTTGCCACCGGTCTTGGACTTGACTCGCTTTAAGCTTCAGAAACTCGCTCAAGGGTATAACTTCAACTCCTCACATTGTGTTCATAGGGTTTTGCTTTGCTCTAGTTCTGCTTCTTCTGTCGAAGTCCTTGTATTATATTACGGGGGTATCCTAGGAAAACTCTCCTTAAAAGTTCTTGGAAGCGATAATGTTACTGATGATGGCATCGAAGGAGCTTTACTTGGTGGTTAGAGAGACCGTTCGAGAGGCTCAGAAAGTGCGGTTTAAGTTGTATAAGTTTGACGAGGAAGGCAAAAGGTGGGATGTAGTCGAAAACATAGATCATGAGAGAGTGTTGTTTGTCGGTGCTGGTCATTGTTTCTTTTCTACAGCTACGCATTTTGAAGGGTGTCGAGGGAACTCTATCGTCTTTGCCGCTAATTGTTTCACGCAGTATAATGGGCGTGATGCTCCTGACAGCTATTTGTTTGGCAATGAAAGGGTCGAGGTTGGAGTGTACCGATTTGGGGAAGGGGATAACTTTCAGTTATTGTCCTCGGCCTACCCTGAGTTTGCCCGAATCATTCGGCCTCGTTCCTCTTGGTTTTCAACCAGGTTTGAGTTCATATTCTTGATAATCTTTGCTATGACTTGGACACATATTTCGCATATTGTTATAAATTTTTGTGGCTGATTCTTGTGTTAGTTCGATACTTCACTATAGCACACCTTAACGAACACTGAAATTCGGACAATAAATATGGTTTTCAAAACGAAATAGCCATGTTCCACACTTCATTACGCCCACAGGTCCGACATATCTCTTGAAACAAAGAAAAGGTCAGTGAACTCTTATAGGTGAAATTTGAATTCTACAGTCTTGCTAATCCGCCTGAGTGCTTACGAGTTTTTGCTATTGTACATACTCCTCACAGCTACATTCCTACGATAAGATTTGTGTATACCAAACATCTGTAAATTCAGAGCTAAAAAAGCAGAAAGGACTGTGTGTAATCAACGAGGCTGTATACTTAATTTATCGTCATGTGTTTGTCTGATCAGAACTGATTGTTTTGTATACATTTCTTTGGTTGTTGAAGAGAAACCAATGAGGAGGAGACGGAAGGAGATCAAGACACTAACCAAACTTCCATTGGAGTGGGCAATAGCAGCTTTGTATGCCTATCTGATAATTATGTTGAAGCTGTGCTGTCAGGGTCACCATCAGGTGAAAACGAAAGCTATTCTAATCAGGACACCGATAATGATATTGAGATTCTATCAGATTCTCCTGAATTCATTGCTGTCATGTTTCATTGAGGTGAAAACGAAAGCTGTTACTGCACTGCCTTTCTCTTTGCTGTCATGTTTCTGAATTCATTGTACTCACTTATGTGTCCAGATTTCATTGAGGAGCAAATCGATGCCAGTAGCACGCCAATTACTCCTCCGTTCTCATCGGTAAGCAAGCCTGTTACTCCTACATATTATGTTGGAAAATGGGTTAGTTGTTCAGGTCTCTTCCCATGTGTGTATGGGTAAGGTCCCACCTTGGTGGATAGAGCTGACCGACTGTGCGGGACGGGCTGTCTCGCCTTTAGGGTCTCCTATCGTCAATTGATTTTCGTTTGGAACCTTGCTTGTGGGCTTGTCCATCTTACTAGCACCCTAAAAGCCATGCTTCACTCTTCACCTTGTGCAGACTCGAGGAAAGTCTACTGTCAAGTTTCAGGGAGTCGACATCAGGTCAGAATTATTACCAACTTTACAAACGATCTGGGCGAAGCATGGGAATCTTATGGGCGAACATACAGTCCGCTGCAAGAAGACCTTAGCTTATGCATTGGAGGAGCTAGCGGAGCTTAGAATCACCCTACAAAATAGCACACCGCGAACATTAACTGAAGCTCAGATTAATGACATGATATCAAGTCTGTCCGCCATTAAGTGTGCAGGCCTTAATGTCGACTGGCTAGAACCTACCATTGAGAAAGCTGCAGCAGACCGAAAGAGCCGACCAATCATCGAGTCTATAGCTGCTGTGGATAAGGAAATTGTCAAAATAGAAAAACAGAAAAGAACGTTCCTCACTCAAATTGCTAAAGTGAAGCAAGATTTGGAGGAAAAAAGATCTGAGTTGTGCTCAAGACTTCCAGTCCCTGAAGATCAGATCGATGACCTAGATGTTTGCCTAGGAGACGGGTTGTAATGAGTCGAGAATTCATCTTCTTTTGAAACTGTCCAGCCTTCCAGGTTGATCACAGTGAACCACTTGTGCAAATTCTATGTATATATCAGTTTCAGTTTTTGCTGGCATGCCTTTATCTAATCCAAGGCATCATCAAATAGGCATGTCATACTCATTTTGTATTATCTCAAGTCGAAAACTATGACTTGGTTTGAACTATTAGCTCTTAGCTATGTAATATATTTGAAACTTTCCTTTATCCTATTGCTTAAAGTGAAATAAAAATTAAGGTTTTAGGGTCTGGTTGGCTCGACCTACTTGAGTTAAAGGGTCAGGCCATGTCGTGTCGTGCCGCCTTTGCATGGTCCCCAACCGATTCTCCTACATGTCCACACAGGCACTGAGCTCGCTATATATATATATACAAGTATCAAAAGTAGTACAATACTCATAAATTGTTTTTAGGAAACTTTCCAAAACACAAGTCTTCCAATTAAAAGTTGTTAGTTACCATAATCTGAAATTTGTTAAGATTGAACTTTGTAAAAAACTTTCCAAAAACACAAATCATAAACACAAACTAAAACTATAAATACCACACAACACCCATGAGCATGACCCACCTCACAACATTCATCAATCATTCTCAACACAAAATAACAAGTTTCCAACCAAACATGCCTTCTTATTCCAACAATCACTCATCTCTTACACCACTCCTCCCTCACCAATTCTCACCCCGACCGACACCGTCGAAGCTGCTACTCCCACACCAGTTTTCAACACCGCCACCACAGCTGCCACTCCCACACCAGATGTACCCTAAACAACTGCTGCTCCCACATGAGATATATTCCAAGAAGTCTCCTCCACCACCACCATCATCGTCGTCGTTGCTGCTTCCTCATCAGATATATAATGATGAATGATTATGAAGCATTATTACAATATTACATGGAAGAAGAAGAAGAAGAAGAGTGTTATTGGAGTATATTATTAGACTATTAAGAGCAATTATGGACCTAATTAAGCTACATTACATATTGTTAATTTGTTTTACTTAGTTTTACGTTTACGTTGATGTTATCCATGTAATGAAATTTTGAATTTTTGATAATGCTTAATAAAATTGTTATGAAATTGTCACGTACATGCATGTTTTGGTCGATCATATAATATGAAATATTCACAAAACCATATTGTTTGTACGTAAATTTTAATGAACTTTTTCTGGAAGTGAATTTTATAAAAGACGGGGTCACACATTAGATAAAATCAAATACATATAAATGACCGGTTAGTTAGATATCGATAATTAAAAGATGGTCGAGTCACATATTATGACATTTTGTTAGATTAGCGCTGGTCTTTGATGATGTGAATCCCTTTCAAATGTATTGACGATTTTGTACAATACCGCAACCCAAATTTCCATTAAATATATTATTCAAATGAATATAGTGTTGACATGTATCTAACAATAATGGTTTTAATATGCGCATATTGAAGGTTTCCTATCTTTCCCAGTAGATGAGATCATTGATCTGGATGATTGCCTAGGACACGAGCTCTAGTGAGTCGAGAATTCATCTTCTTTTGAAACTGTCCAACCAAATTCTATGTATATATCAGTTAAAAGTTTTTGCTAGCATGCCTGATCTAATTTAAGGCATCATCAAATAGGCATGTCATACTCATTTTGTATCATCGAAAGTCGAAAACTATGACTTGGTTTGAACTATTAGCTCTTAGGCTCTTAGCTATGTAATATAACGGGTTCTATTTGAAACTTTCCTTTATCGATTGCTTAAACTATACTAAAAATTAGTGTTTTAGGACTTGGTTGGCTCGATCTGGACACAACCCACTTGATGATAAGGATTGGGCCATGTCGGGTCGTGCCGCCTTTGCATGGGCCCGGACCAATCCTTCAGTAGTAGGTCCAAACAGTCTGAGCTCGATATATATACATTATACATATACTTATCTTCAAAAGGGCTATTGGGCTTGGTGGATCGATATCCAACTTTCGTTAGAGATGGGTTGGGTCATACTTTTGACGGGCCATGGATTGAAAGTAGTACTCATAAATTGTTTGAAGGAAACTTTCCAAAAACACACAACTCTTCAGATTAAGAAATTCTTTACCATAATCCGAAATTTGTTAGGATTGAACTTCTAAAAACTTTCCAAAAACACACATATCCTAAACACAAACTATAAATACCACACACACCCGGCCCCCCTCACACAACAATCATAAATCATTCTCAACACAACAACATTCTAAGCAATTATTCAACAAACAAACAAACATGTCTTCTTATTTCTACGATCACTCATCATCTCTTCCACCACTCCTCCCTCACCAATTCTCACCCACACCGACATCGTCGAAGCTGCTACTCCCACACCAGATTTCAACACCGCCACCACAGCAGCTGCTACTCCCACACCAGATGTACCCTAAACAACTGCTGCTCCCACATGAGATATACTCCAAGAAGTCTCCCCCACCACCACCGTCGTCGTTGCTGCTGCTGCTTCCTCATCAGATATATAATGATGATGATGATTATGAAGCATTCTTACAATATTACATGGAAGAAGAAGAAGAAGAAGAAGAAGAAGAGTGTTATTGGAGTATATTATTAGAATATTAAGAGCAATTATGGACCTAATTAAGCTACATTACACGTATTGTTATTTGTTAATTTCTTTTACTTTGTTTTACGTTTACGTAGTTGATGTTATTCATGTAACGAACTCTTGAATTTTTGATAATGCTTAATAAAATTGTCATGTAATTGTCACGTACATGCATGTATTGATCGATCATATAATTTGAAATATAATGAGTTTCATGTTATCGACTCATGGGAAAGTTATATTCACACATAACCATATGTTTGTACGTAAATTTTAATGACCTTTTTTTTTTGGAAGCAAATTTTGTAAAAGACGGTGTCACATATTAGATAAAAGCAAATATATATATATATATATAACCGACGAGTTAGATATAGATAATTGAAAGATGGTCGTCACATAGTATGACATTTTGTTAGATTAGCGTTGGTCTTTGATGTTGTGAATCCCTTTCAAACGTATTGACGATTTTGTACAATACCGCAACCCAAATTTCCATTAAATATGTTATTCAAATGAATATAGTGTCGACATGTATCTAACAATGGTTTTAATATGCGCATATTGAAGGTTTCCTATCTTTTGGATATATGGTTACTTTGCAAATTACACATCTTTAAAATGTCGTCTTTTAAAAGAGTTTTCGAAAAGATGTTTCGAAGAGTAATTTGCCCCAAAAATCCAATCAAAATTTATTTTGCTGAAATCTTTCATTTGTTTCTTTGGAACGAATTGAAGACACAAAGCGCTATTTAATGACGCAAATATAATATTAAATGAACTTGATTCGAACATGTGATCCACGGTTGTTATTTTAATATAATTGCAATTTTAGATTAATAATATGAACTGGACGAAAGTACATTGTTTATCAAATGCAACACATCAAAATTTGTTTCCAGATAAAAACTGGGTGTAGAAATATAGGGATTCTCTTGGCTTGTATTCTGGAACTGTATGGCCTGAACCCTGCATCATGAACAAATTTTTTTATCGAACTGAAAAAAGTTTTCTATTTATCAAACCTCGGACGTGATAGCCGAAAAATAATTAAAATGAACTGACCTTTATAGTGAGAAAAGTGAGATTCTTATCATATCCTTGAGTATACCTGAAAACAAACAAGTTGAATCGATCATTCCCAGAATTCCAAGTATGTAGCATAACACCGCTTTACGCTAGTGCGTCAAAAGACTCTTGTCTATGTCAGGGTTCCGACCTAAGCGAGAGTAATGGGGTCAGATTTATGCAACCTTACCCGTGTACTTACAAAACATGCACCGTGTCCAGGTAACATAAGGAAATTGCATCGAGAATTCGATTGCATATAGAGGAAAAAAAAATATGAGCAACCCACGATAACAAACTTCTAGGAGTGCTTATTCAAAAAACAACAGATAGATATGAAGTTTCCTGAGAAATGGATGTATCATACCCAGCAACTTGATTGTTGAGTAACCATGGCCTCCAAGCATCCAGTACATTGTACCCAAGCGATGCCGTCCACGCCTCACTTCCAGTGTATGGGACACACATGTCATGGTCTCCACTGTTAGTCAATCACCCAAAACATATCAGAACACTTTATTGGTGTGACAGACTTGTGAAGAAAGATATAATCAGTGCAGAATCCTGAAACTTTACCTGTATATGAGGGCGCGATACCCGAGTTCAGTGAGGTTCCTGTGGTACGGAATCATGCTACCAGCATTATGATGGTACATAAGCTTGTCTGTGCAAAGTATCCAAGGTCCAGTCACATTTTCCTGGCGCATCAAAGTGTAGCCAAACAAATGTTCAGAGATTGTGTTGTTTGAGAGGAAATAAAGCAGATAAATCGAACCATGGTTACCTCTTCGGCATGAAGCGCTGTCCTCACTGCCTTATCGTTCAGCCACGAAGTTGCAACTGTATCATCCTAAACATGAATAAGCAAACATAAGGCCTGCAATTACTTCAGCTTCAATTTTGTATCTAGGATGATTTAACAATTATCGTAGAGCAGCTTACAGTGCAAGGAACACTCCAGGAGTTGGTAATCTGGGGCCACATCGGAACAATCCCAGGTTTGACCGGAGCTCTCAGAGGCCAAGCGCGGCCGAACATTCTAACCCTTACAGGAAGTGGTCTCTCGGTTTGTCCTAGTGTCTTGAAGGTGCTAGTGTTCGACATGCTTGTGCTAGGGTCATGGTAGCATGGCTCTAGGATGTCATATATATTCAACTGTAAAATTAGCTGCCAATGTAAACAAACACAGAAATCTTCAGTAACAAATTCGCTTCGAGAAGTGAAAATAGATCCCTCCATTGTCCTTGGACCAACTTAATATCTTAAAGGAAATTGTATTCCTCCATTTGCCTCCGAAATTCTTACATCTAAACATGGGGCAAGTGAAAAACTAATCTGAAATCACCTCGTCAACTTCTGAAAGTGGTTTACTGCAAGCAACAGTTGATGGATCGTAGTACTTTCCTCCACAATTCTTGACAGCCTCCTGCAAAGCACATAATTTTTTTAGTAAAAACCACTTGGGTTTTCTGTTTCCTGATTGTGTAATGAAATTAAACAAATACAATCTAGTTTAGGAGTCTCTTTATTATTTAGAACCCTTTGCTTAATCACTGTCCTTTTTTACTGAAACGAACTGACTGAACTCAAGGGATCCGAACTAAACTGAACTGAAGTGAATTGAAATCTTTTAATATAAGATATTCACGTATTTCTAGATACTCGCATAAATCTTAAATAGTAGATACATTGAAATGTATACTCTTATGATCAACAATTACCTGGTATAGATTTTCAGAAATCAGACCCATTCCATGAGCAAATGGTAACAGAGCATTTCCATCAAAATCCGGATCTGTAACGCCATTCCCGACCATATAACCCTGGAGATCAAGAAGAAGGAATTTTAGAAACTTGTGTAAGGTATAATTCAACAAACATAACATGCAGTAGTTTGTGGCCTTGTACCTTCAAGTTGATAACAGGCTTCACACCAGCACTAAGTCCTGTACGTAATCAGGATTTTAATTGTCAGGTATATCAAGGAACATAAATCAGTGTTGATGAATACTAGTAATAGTTGTACAGAAACCTTTGACAATTTCTGAAGCAAGAGTCGGAATATAAATCCCAGCATACGATTCACCAGCAATGAAAAATGGGTTCGCGGTAAACTCTTGATAGATATCTAACCACTGCTCATATAATACATTCACGATAATTAGTACTCCGTAACAATCAACAAAAGCTCCACACTTAGTTGATAACGGGTTCTTTACACTTTCGAAAGACGTTAAAGGGTTGTTTAGAAGTGTAAAGAACGCACTGAAACGGAAGAAGCAAAAGAAACGGGACTTAAGATCACCTTGAGTAAGAAGGTATGAGTATCAGAGGCAGTATTTAGGTCTCCAACATTATCATAGTCACTTTGGTTTAGTGAATATGAATATCCAGTTCCTGCTGGAGAATCCAAGTAGATTATGTTTGAGACCTGAAATGTCATTCGCATAAAAATTACCTTATACGGAGTATATTGGTAACCAACAACCAAAATGGGCTGAAACGATGTATCAGGATGTGAGTTATGACCTTGGACCAACTGTATGGGTTTAGGTGTAATGTCGGTAATCCGCCAGTCGTCGTTGATTTTTCGAAATTAAAGGGACCTGACAGACACAGCAAACAATGCTTCTCAAAATTCATCCACAGGCATTCAAAGGCAAAGGCCAGAGACGGAATTAATCAAACACAAAAAGCTTTTTAGAGACGAAGTAAATGTATGATGGAGTTACCGTGTTCATAAACAAACCCATCGAAACTAGAGCATCCAGGTCCTCCATTTAGCCAAAGAACAACAGGATCCTGTGTTGGGTTTCTTTCAGATTCAACAAAGTAGTAGTACAATTTCTTCCCATGACTCTCATCAATTGTCACATACCTTCATATTCAGTGAGATGTCAAAAATTAGAGGAAAATGATTTCCATTTTCCACAAACGAAAATTACCAATTTACCGGTCAGAAGTTATCATAAAACCACTTTACTGAGAGAATAAAGTCGTCACTTGTATGTTCGTCATTTTGATACGATCAGCGACCATACTAGTTCATTTTACACTGTTGGTCGCCATTTCATAAACGATGACCCTTATTGTTTAACCACGGTAAGAGATGCCTTTTCTTAATCATAGCCGTAGTTTTACAACACATAAAACCATCTTACAGAAAACTAACGAAAAACATACCCGGCATAGTGTTTGGAAGGGAAAGTGCCATTGAAGCCAGGAAGTTGAGCAACAAGAGCAGTATCAGGGGCAGATTCAGACAGCAGAAGACACAGCAAAAGAACAGATGACAACAACGTCAAAGGTCCTGTCATACTGACATGAGACTTAATCTCCATGACTGTTTGAATTACAAATGAAAAGTAGAGATATATATATATATCCTGTCAAAACTTCAACAAGTTTATAAAAGGGGTTGATAGCCCATAATGGGAAACATATCACCACTGATTTCTTTGTACACAAAAGAGGAAAGGTTCCTGGCACTGAATCAACCCAATTATGGAAATGGCTCTCTGACAGTAAATGTCGAAGATGCCAACAATAGCAATTTTTATCAGTTAGTCTTGTGTGATAGTTAAACCATTAACATCGCTACTCCGTATAAAATATGTTCCATAGTTACCAAACAGTTTCAATATATGTATACAACGGTGTCAATATATGTAGAGGATACAGTCGGGCCTGGCAACGGGTCGAGTTCAAACCGGAAGGCCCGACTAAACAGTGTCAAGATGTTATGCAGTACGAAATAGTGTCAATAATACCTTGAGGATCTCATGTCAAGAGTCCATCCTCTAAATCAAGCTTAATGTTAGCAAAGAAACGATTTATTAAGAACATACTTCGTAATTTTAAGCTGAACTGCAGCAGGGCAATGGAGTATTGATATTTTTGTTTGAAATTTCTAAGATTTGTCTTCGTCAGACGAAAAAAAATTACTTCGTTTCCTTCCAACCCAACTTGCAAATCAAACAATATAAACCCTTTCGGTAGAGACTGACCAGGCCCGGCCCACCCTTCAGGCCCAAAGTTTCCCCAACCTTCCAAACCCAATCCAAACATGGACCCGACTCGCCCAACCCGAGTCAGGTCAGGGTTGAACAACCCCATAACCTGACCCAACCCTAACCCTTAGTCCAACCAGACCAACCTCACCCGCCCCAAACCCACCCTTAATTCGTTTTTATTTTAATTTAATGTTCCGAAAATAATATAAATTAAAATTATACCAACCCAACCTAAGCCGCAGCCAAGTCAGGGTCAAGGCCTGACGCCAAACCCGAATCCAACTCACCAACTTACTGAGGTCGGGCCTGACCTTCCCAAACTCAGCATGTGGCCAGATCTACGTATAGTCAATCATGCCATCACTGTCTCTGATGACTAGCCTCCCGACCACCATCTCCATCACCTGCCCAGGCATGGTAACGATGAGACTCGCGTGTCTACTCTCGACAAAGCACAAGTTGTCAAAAAGAATTCTTATTTAAAATTTTAACTGGAGTGCAAGTTTGCATTCGAAGGATGTATTTATAATTACTGCAACAGTAAATGTCATCGATGAAACTTAATCAGCTTTCTCCATGATCTCAATCTTCTTTTACAAACAGAAAAAGGAGTTCAAATTTTTGCAAGATGCCAAAAATCTCTAACTGGCGCCAATAAAAAATTGCATCTCAATGTGCAAAATGTGATTAAAAAAAGGTTTCCTTCCAGAAAAGTCATGAACTCCAATTGAAATCAGATGAACCAGGAATCAACTTTGGTTTAAATGTAGCAACATCAAATTTTCTTTCCCGATAAAAACTGGCTGTAGAATTGTAAGGATTCTCGCGGCTTGTATTCTGGAACCGTATGGCCTGAACCCTGCATTGGGAAATTCAGGTCGGATTTTCGGAGCTGATGCAACCGTAAAGATATTGAACAAGACAGCATTTCAATTTAAATGACTATATTAGAACCTTCTGTGTGATTGCCAAATAATCCAGAGCATGCACTAACCTTTATAGTGAGAAAAGTGAGATTCTTATCATATCCTTGCGTGTATCTGAAAACAGAAACAAGAAGAATTTATCATTCTCAGAATATAAGGTGTGAAACATAGCACCAAACCCACAATGAAAATATTGCTTCAATGCTGAAAAGACTCCCTCCATAGATGTATGCAACTTTAAGCTTGGGTTTTCAGACAGTTCCTTTCGGTTTCAAACAGCTTCTCGGTGACATAGTAGAAATGCAGCGGGAACTGGTGAATGACCGCTATCTCTCAAAATAAGAAGCGCGGACAATAAAGCAAGCCCACGATAACTAATTTCTAGTAATGTACACAGGTATGATGTTTCCAAAGAAATAGTTCCAACGTACCCTGCGACTTGATTGTCGGAAAACCATGGCCTCCAAGAGTCCACTATTTTGTACCCAAGAGATTTCGTCCATGCCCTAGTTCCGGTGTATGGGACACACATGTCATGATCTCCACTGTCATATGTTCAAGGAACAAACCATTTCATTCAATTCATCATAATCTCAAACTTATCAAACCACTTTTCACAACACTTTCCGGGTATGACTGCATAAGCAAATATATTAGTCCAGAAAAAAGAAACTTTACCTGTATATGAGGGCGTGATAGCCCCGTTTGGTGAGGTTTCTGTGGTACTCAATCATGCTACCAGCATCATGAGTGTACTCAATCTTGTCTGTGCACATTTCCCAGGGCCCAATGGTATTATCCTGGTGTACCAAAATATAACCAAACAACGTTGATAGAGATTGTGCCATCTAAATCTAAACAAGCTGATAAATCTTACCATCATTACCTCTTCAGCATGAAGTGCTTTCCTCACTGCATGATTGTTCAGCCATAGACTTGCCACTTCATCATCCTAAATGACAATGTGATAGTTATATCCAAAGAACAATCAAAGGAGAGAGCTCGAAAAAAACCCGTCACAAGCTTGATTAAACTAGAATCGCCCTTAATACTAAAACAGTTTCGCTGACGTCATTCTATGCCACATGTCGTGATACCCAAAAAAAAGAAAAAAGCTAGATAAATCGTGCATTATACAGGAGCTAAGCTAGTACAATAACATTTCCTAGTGCCTTCAAAGATCTTGCCTAGGGGAAGGTCTTGGAGTCGGATGCGCCCTTTCCCCAACAAATATACACAGAGGTTCTTTTCAGGTGACTAGTTACTAAATTGCAAATTATAATATGCTTCCTAGAGAATTGTTTGGTTTTTACCTCGTCATACGCCAAATCCAAGAAATGCAAAATTTTGGCTATATGGCAATGGACATAATTAATGGGATGACTAGAATACAGTTACAAATTGCAAATGCAGCATATCACATGAGAGAAATAAATCATAGAAATGATTTGGGAGCACAGTGCACCGGATTGCCGTGTACTGCTAGTCGGAATTGATAAACAAATCTAGGGGTGCAAGGGCATTCATCGTAGTCAAGTTTCTCCCAAGAATCTGACAATGAGGCAAACAAACAGTATTCGATAACCACATTAATCAGTATTCCCAAGACTTTTCCCATATGTTTTCCTACATAAAAGATCAACACCAAGTGCTCAAAAAAAGCAATTTTGACAATGCGGAAATCTGGGGCCAAGTCGGAACGATCCCAGTTTCAATTTTATATGAAGCATGATATCACAATAATCAGAGTGCAACTTACAACGCAGGGAACATTAGTGGAGATAGAAAGCTGGGGCCAAGTCGGAACAATCCCAGCTTTAACTGAAGCTCTCAGCGGCCAAGCGCGACCAAACATTCTAGCCCTTACAGGAAGAGGCCTCTCAGTTTTCCCAAGTGTCTTGAAGCTACTACTGTTCAACCCATTTTTGCCGGGGCCATGATAGCATGGCTCTAGGATGTTGTATACATTCAATTGCGAAACTTGCTGCCATATGTTTCAAACGCAAATAATTGTAAATAATAGTAGGTTTAATCAATATACTGCGCATCAGTTCCCTGAATAGATATGCAGCGTATAAAATACGTTTTATGTGAAGGTCAGTAACTACTATGAATCACCTGATCAATATGTGAAAGACTTTTTTTGCAAACATCAGAGGTTGGATCATAATACTTTTCTTGACAGTTCACGACAGCCTCCTGCAAAGCACAAGATTTTATTGTTCAAAAGTCAAACCCAAGGAAATTTCATTTCTGGAATGAATGATAAATTAAACAAACAAATGCTTCATAATCTCTTTTTTGATTTAGTACTCCGTATTTTTTTGTCAATAGGTGGACACCAACAATTTCGATGCAGTCAAAGACCATACAAGCAATCAACTTTCCCTGTGTGAAGAACATTGTTTAAATTCTTCAAAGATCTATATACGACAATAATCACTAGCTAATTTATTCACGAGATAATTGATCTGTGTCAGAAGTCAAAAGTGAAGATTAAACGACTTGTTCTAGACTTCAGTGACAGGTGGTACTTACGTGGTATAAGTCATCTGAAATCAGGCCCATTCCATGCACAAACGGGACCAGTGCATTTCCGTCAAAAACCTCATCAGTAACACCATTTCCGATCATGTAACCCTGAAAACCAAGGACAATGAAGTCCATTATTTGTGTCAGGAATTATTCAATAAACAAAAATGCAGTAGTTAGTGGACATGTACCTTCAAGTTGATAACCGGCTTCAACCCAGCATCAAGGCCTGTATGTAGTAAAGCTTGTTACATGCCAGGTAATATTAATCAGCTGATGTTCGTAATAAATTCCAGGAATAGACATCTGCAAACCTTTAATAATTTCTGAAGCAAGGGTTGGAATATAAATCCCAGCAAATGATTCACCAGCAATGAAAAATGGGTTCGCAACAAACTCTTGATACATACCAAGCCACTGTTTGCACAATAATTTCACTATAATTAGCAAGGATCATCAGAAGTTGTACACTTACATGATACTGGGTCCTTCACACTTTTCAAAATATGTGGAGGAGAATTTCAGAATGTGTAAATAATGCACTGAAATAGGGGTAGAGGAAACCAGACTCATAATTACCTTGAGTAAGAAGGTATGAGTATCAGATGCAGTCTTCAGGTCTCCAGTTACATAATCGCCTTGGTTTTGAGAGTATGAATATCCGGTTCCTGCTGGAGAATCCAAGTAGATTATGTTTGAAGCCTGAAAAGACAGACGAGGCATAAAAATGAGGTAACATCCATGACAAACAACCGGATTGTGCTGAATTGATGGGGTACCAGGGTTGTGTTATGACCTTGGACCAACTGTATGGGTTAAGGTGCAGCTTCGGCAAGGCCCCAATTGTTGATTTCTCAAAATTGAAAGGACCTGACAAACACGGTAAACAACACTTTCAGGAAACTTGGATTTTTGAATTAGGAGTTTAAATCTACAGTTTAGTCCTTACATATGTTTCTGATATTGCATCGAATTATTGAAGAATGAGATTTAAAGACAAAGACCAGAGACAGACTTATTTAAACACAGAACGTTTACAAGAAACAGATATAATCAAACACAAAATGCTTTCTCCAAAATTCAACTTACCATGCTCATATACAAAGCCATCGAAACTCGAGCACCCAGGTCCTCCATTTAGCCAAAGAACAACAGGATCCCGTGCTGGGTTTCTTTCAGATTCTACGAAGTAGTAGAATAACTTTCTCCCATGACTCGCATCAATTGTCACATATCTTCACATTCAGTTGGAAGATGTCGAAAAGTTTAGAAAAATGGTTTTGATTTAAGCCAATTACGAGTTAAAACGCCTAAGCCTGACGACATTCAGAAACTCAAAGTGGAGACAGCTGAATTAATCAACCATGGAAAAAGAGACTAGGAAGGGATAGATACAAAAGGTTGCTTATAAATTTGCATACAAAAAGTACAGTTCTTCAAATACGGAGTAGTATTTGAATATATATAGTACTCCGTAGATAATATCATCAGAAATCCCCAACATTAAACAATTATATAGCCACACAACCAACCAAAAAAGTTACAAGTATTTCCACGACTAAGATGTAGATGCCTTTTCAACAAACCATTCACAAGTGACAATAGAACAAGGTAATAGGAAACAAGACACAGCATACAGCGAGAAGGTGTGCACAGACTTACCAATGAGACGAGTTATAAGCTAGACAGACAGTTGAAATTAAAATTTAAAGTTAGAGAAACATAATACCCAGAGTAGTGTTTAGACGGGAATGTTCCATTGAAGCCGGGAAGTTGGGTGACAAGAGCACTTTTAGGAGCAGATTCAGATAACACAAGACAGAGCGAAAGGACCACCGACACCAAGATCAAAGCTCCTGTGATGCTGAGATGAGACTTCGCCCCCATGGTTGTTGACCTTCTTTATCGACAGAACCTAAATGAAAATTACAGAATATATGTCCTGCTAAAATCTGACAAGTTTATAAAAGGGGCGTAAATCCTTCAATCAGAAACATATTAGCATGATTTTGTTTTTTTGACTTAGGAAAGAAATATTGGCAGGAGAGAATCAACCCCGATATTAAACAGGTACGATTCTGATTTTAAACCAAAAAAATGTGACATCAATTGCAAATTTCTACTGTTTACGGTGACTTTTTTTTCATTTTCGGAGATTGTGTTAATCAGCAAAGTCCATCCCCCTTCCAAGTTCCACCACTAATCCCAGAGATTGTGCCAATGAATGATCGCTGACAGTTGTTGCATCAGTCGAAGCATACTGCTTCCTGATTACAGAATCTGCACTTGAGACCACAGAAAGGCATGCAAAAATTCACCAGAAACACGAGAGGTGCAGAGAATAACAAATCCACTGATCTTCATTCTGTTCTAAAATGAGCAAATACAAGGAAAACCGCTTTCATCACCAACAACTTCAGTTCAACATTCAAATTCGAAAATACATCTTAAACATCTCATCTACCAACGAAACATAAAGACTCTTGTCCTGAAACAACACGTCTAACAATCCTGAAACATCTCATCTACCAACGAAACATAAAGAACTCTCTTCCTGAAACAACGATCCAAACCAACTCACGCAATCAAAGAGACAAATCACAGCCAATCGCGCTGCTGCAATTTAAGGGGAAGATAAACCTCGGACAAGTACTGAAACCCGAAAGAGCTAAGCGCCTGAATTTCGGCCTTCTGCTTACTCTTAACCATCAACTCCAACTCCTGAACCCACCCGGGATTCTTCTTAACAAAATCCTCCTCGAGCAAATCCTTGCCCGTCTTAATATCCTGCTCAGTCATAGGCAACCGACACTGCTCAGGAATCTTATACTTATCCAAATCACTAGGCCGAATCCCAAGCCACTTAATATCAGGAGTCGTCAAATTAGCACTATCATACGACATATTCTTCGACCCACACCCATAAACCGACAAAATCTTCAACCCATAAGGATCACTATCCACCAAAGCCAACACGGGCAACTTAAGCTCCAACTTAATCTTCCTCAAAAACAACCTGGTCGCCACGTCAGGCTGACCTTTAGCAGTAATAATAATACAAGGAAAGCGATTATAAAACCTATCCTCGGCCAATCTCATAAAGGCAGCATCCTTCTCGACCAACAAAACAAACAAAGCATCACTAGAAAGGTCACCAACTCTATCAATATTAGGGGGTATAGCCTTCCCACCAACACCCATTTTAGTACAATCGATCATATCCCCATTGTCGCTAAAAATCATCCTACCGACGACAACACCTTTCTCAGAGGCAATAACATTGAGGCTAGAACGGGTGCAGCCAAGCAAACAGGATACGTCGTCCAAAACAGCATCGCTTTGAGACTGATCCTGAAACAACTTAACATCAGTGTAAAACAAATCACGCTTCGTGACGTGAATGCTCTTGCAACAGAGCTGGTGTATTAAAGACATAATGCGGGTGGTGATAGTGGCTTTACGGACAGTAGAGATAGTGGCGAAGTTGCGAGAGGAGGACTTATCTTTGAGCACAATGCGGTCCAGTTCGGGGACGTATAGGTGGTTGGAAGAAGACCGAGACGGGACCGAAAATGAGAAGCCGTTGCCGGACAGGATCGATTTGGTTATTGAGAATATGACGGATTCGATTTGTGATTGGACCGAGGAGAGGGAGAGGTCGGTCACTTCCCGACAGGATGCGGCTAATGCGGGGGAGATGTCGGAGAGTGTGAGTGGGGTGGTTGAGGTGGAGGACTGACACGTGGCGGCGAGTTGTTGGAGGGAGGTCAGGATTTGTGGGTCTGGTTTGAGGCGTTTTTGGAAGGGGATTGATTTTGGGGATAAGTGTGCTTTGGTGGTTTTGGCGGTGGTTTTGGCGGTGGTTGTGGTGGTGGTGAAGTCGTCGTCGTCATCGGAGGAGGTGGGGGAGTGGTGGTTGATGCGGCGGCGTTTGGGTTTGTCGGCCATTTTGATGAGGTGGTGGTGGCGGTAAAAATGAGAGATGATTTTGGTTTTTTATTTGGGGCTATTTAATTTAATTTAATTTATTTAAGGGATTAAATTAGACCTCGCCAATTTATGCGGGCTAACTCGTGCCGAGCCATCTAGATTTGACTCGACCCGACTCGTTGGTTGTTCATCGGTCCAAATTTGGACTGGACTGGATCAGACCAGCTAAATTCAGAGATGGATTAACAACTAAACCTGAAGACCCAATTGGTTAAAATGGAACTTGGACCGGACCTACACCGTTTAGGTCTAGTCCAAACCCGGACCGAAGAACCTCCTATAATAAGTGTTATTAGAATTTTTATTCTCAATTTTGGCCTGGACTGGACTGAAAATCGATTATCTATTTTTTTTAACACCCAAAGACCAAATCGTTTTGAGTTATGTTCAAGACTGGACTGCATTGATCGGGGTGGTCCAATTTACCAGATCAAACCACTTTTTGAACACCCTACCCGACTGAATCTGTGTTTAGATATGTGAAATGGTCAATCTGATACGGCCTGTCTAAGCTCGGGCGAGCCTTCCAAATAAACGAATCGAATCTTAGCTACTTCACCGTATAATTTATGCGTGAGCCCATTTTGTTCGGGCTCAACCTAGGTCGGGGCGTGCCCTTCAACAACTCGATCAAATTCTAGCCTTCGGCTAGGTCAAGTATTAGAGTTGGAAATCTTGTAATTTGATTTATTTTTTTAGAAAATAATATTTCATCCGTTCCACGGTTCCACCCAATTATATACGTTTGACATCAATAATATAATACTTACAGATCAATGAAAGCCTAAACAATTCAATAGAACGAAAAAATAATATAATTTGTCAAATGAGAACAATTTAGCCCTATTTCATTTTGCAAACGACATAATCACTCTAATTTCCCTTCAACACAAACAAAATCAAAATTAAAACGCATTTCAATCACCCAAATTCAAAACTTGATCAACCCAAATCAATTCAAATCAAATTTCCAGTCTCATATCCGACCCGACTCAACCATAAGAATATTTCCCATTACTTATTCCCCTCAACCCAACACTCCCCACCCCCTAAAACAAACAATGGCAATCGCATCCCTCCACCGTCTCACCACCCACCTAACCCGCTCCCGCACCCCCTTCACCCACCTCCTAACCCGCACCACAACCACCACACCCACACCCGCCCCACCCACCCAAACCGGATCCAAAAAAGTATCGGACCGAATCGTAAACCTCTCAGCAATCGACCTAGACGGCAAAAAAATCAAGGTCATCGGTCTAACCGGCCAAACGCTCCTAAAAGCGCTAACAAACCACGGACTAATAGATCCCGCATCTCATCGGCTCGAAGACATCGACGCGTGTTCAGCTGAGTGTGAGGTCCACATTGCTCAAGAATGGCTCGAGAAACTACCCCCACCTTCTTATGATGAGAAGTATGTTTTACGCCGTAATCAGCGTAATCGCGTGTTGAACACGCACGCTAGGTTAGGTTGCCAGGTTGTTCTTTCTCATGATCTTCACGGTATGGTTGTTGCTCTCCCCGAACCTAAGGCTTGGGACACTCCCTAAGTTGTTTTTGTTAGGGTTTGCGATAAGGTTATCGTGAGACCGTTGTTGTTTTTGTTTTTCTGTTTTGGATTGGATTGTTATGACAATGTTGATGATAATAATGTTGTTGAAGCGACGAATTATGTTATGTAATTGTTGTTGTTGAGACTTTTGGAATTTATATTGTTTAATTGAGGTTTTTTTGGACTTCTTACGTATGTGTTTGAGTAAAATGTTTTGGATTGTATGTGTTTGAGTAAAATGTTTTGGATTGGATTGGAATGATGATGATAATAAGGCTTGTTGAAGCGACGATTTATGTTATGTAATTGTTGTTGAGACTTTTGGAATTTATATTGTTTAATTGAGGTTTTTTTTGGACTTCTTACGTATGTGTTTGAGTAAAATGTCGTATAATGTTGAATTGGATTGTTTAATTTGTTTGTTGTTTTTGTTTTGGATTGGCTTGGATTGGCATGATGATGATGATGTTGTTGAAACGATGATTTATGTTATGTAATTGTTGTTGAGACTTTTGGAATTTATAATGTTTAATTGAGGTTTTTTTTGGACTTCATACGTATGTGTTTGAGTAAAATGTCGTATTTGTTGAATTGGATTGTTATTCTGCTTCATGATCGTTGGCTCGATGAGGCAGTGAATATTGCAGGTGTGATAAGGCTTGGGACACTCCCTAATTTGTTTCGTTCGGTTTTGTTAGGGTTTGCGATAAGGTTATCGTGAGACTGTTGTTGTTTTTGTTTTGTGTTGGGTTGGGGTGGGTTGTTGTTGATGATGATGATGATAATGTTGTTGTCGAGTCGGTTTGGTTCTACGATTTATGTAATTGTTGTTACGATTTACGATTTTTGGATTTATGATGTTAATTGAGGTTTTGGACTTCGTATGTGTTTGAGAAAAATGTCTTATATGTTGAATTGGATTGTTGGCTTGATGAGGTAGTGTACATTGTAGGAGTGATGAGTGAGCGAGAGACTAGTTACGGTTAGGGGAAGTGATTTAGGTTTTGTTAGGGTTAGGGTTTGATTATTCAAATCCGTGTTGATTGTTGGCTCGGTGTGGTAGTGAACGTTGTAGGAGTGATGAGTGAGCGAGAGTAGTTACAGTTAGGGGATGTGGTTTCGATTTTGAAAGTGTTAGGGCTTGATTGAGCTATCGTTGTAGAGATTTTAGAAATGGTTCCTTGTGTGTGGTAGAAGCGGATGGATTGTTGAATTTTGAGTGTTAGTTGAAATGTATGTAGATCAGATGAAAACGAAGACTGTTTTGCTTGTTAGCTGTGGTGAGACCATCGAGGAAGGTTTAAGTGGGGTTGCATAAGTAATCTGGAAGGGTATAGATGTTAGCGGTGTGAGAAAAGGAAGGCCATGTAAATCGACACTCAGTGGTTGTTTTGGAGTACTTAACCTTGTGTTTGGATGGAGGATTGTAAGGTGCGAAAGCGGAGGGAAAGGGGAGAGGGATGTTTTTCCTTTGTTCGATTGTGATTTGGACTGGAAGGAAATCATAATCCTTCCCAAGTTCCAACTTCCAATATAAGAATTTATGGGAAAACATCATTGTTACGATTCCGATTCGCCTCCCTCATGACCTCTTGATCCTAACGAGCTTGTAAGTTTTGTGGAGATCTTTTATGTCATTCATTAGAGTTTGCAAAGGATTGATGTCTCCCATAGTGGCGCATTTCTTAGCTATTGATTAGAAGACTCAGTTATTATCTTAGCGATTGGGAATTGTTTTGATTCAATGAAATTTGTTTAAGCTAGAGCTAGAATTTCTTGCAAAATATCAGAAAAGAAGGAGAGGGCCTAATGAAATTCCGATAACTTGATTCTTAGATACTTGAGTGCAATTCCTAGCTAGGGTAAAATGGTTGCTTGCATATGGTAGATAGTGGGAGTGCTGGTCCGCTCTAATTTTGATACAAAGTACTTATAATTTATGTCATTTCTGCTTCAGCTAACACCATGCTTTCTAGAAATTTTTGTATCGGCTGCATGCTGAAACGTGTCGAGTGGTTTTAAATTTAAAGCAACTAGAGATCTGGTGCTATTTCTCTTTTGAGCCTTGTTATTGGTCTCTTAGAAGAGTTAGTGAACACATTTCGGTGTTGAGCTGTGTTAACCTCTTCGGGACAGTTCGTCGCGATGTATTTGAGAGGTTTATGTTAGTTGCTGCTCGTCCTGTTCCTTCCCCTTAGCTACTCTCTAACTCTTCAATACGGAGTATAATTTACAGAGTATGTATTGATTTGTTATCATTCCATAGAGAGGAGTAATCGAACATCAAATTCTTATTGCGCTCAGTTTGGTTAGTTCTTAACAGTTGACCCAGAGCTATTTGAAAGGATACCAAAGTTGCTCCATAGCAAATAGATCAACCTTTTAAAGAGAGGATCCACATTGGGTTTGTAGTTATTGTCGTAAATCACCCGTCCTAGGACGAGACACAATGAAGATTCGGTTAGACCTTATGTGGACGTAGGTATTATAGAAAGGGGATGGGTGGGATAGGAAAGAGTGCTTCTTCCCTTAGTTGGATCATAAGCTGGTTGGAGCAAAGTGACGGGAGGAAAGTTCTTGTGCTGCATTTGATAATAGAAGTAGCAGTTAGCGTGATTTTTGGCTTCAATATTGTCTTGCAGAATCATGTATTCTTGATCTGTGTTCTTGATCTGTGTTCTTCAACATATTTTGTATATGTTCGCCAGCGCTTGTATATATTTCTTACGGAAGTAATCCTTGCCCCATCGACGCCTTTGCTACTAACAGAAATCTTAGAAATGTTTTGTGACCCAACAACTTGAAATACCGAGTACTAGTTGGGATTGCATTCGTAAAGTTCGCGCAGACTAAACTTGATCTTTTACCCGATTGCCTGAACAATTTCGCATAGTATAATGGTGGGCAACATTAGGCTTCGAGTCTGAGTATATAATTGAGGGGAAAATAGGATTATATATTTGATGTATTATCACAAATCATCAACTTTTTGAGTTTTCTTATAAAGATTTTGAACTTTTGTAGGAGTTTGTAAATAGAGTTCAAAAACTTTACATGAATACTCAAAATCTTGAAGTATGATGTATTTCATCATAGGTTTGGTCTAGTTATTGGAGTTCCTCTCCATTCCCATCTATTTTCTCTTGTATAATAGTTTTAAACTATGATTCTTCTTCATCTCATTATACAATTCACCGTTAGATCATAACGAAATAATATTTGGACCATTAAGAGAAAATGTTAAGAAATGGAGAAAGTTCAAAATCCGAATCGTAAAGTAAATTTGCACAAATATTTTTCTTGAATGAAAATTGAAATATATCGAGTATAGCGAGTGATCATATTGCTTTGCTTTACCTAAAGTGTCACACTAAAAAAAAAAAAAATTGTTTTACCTAAAAATTTTCTCTAAAAACAAAGGTGTCGTTTGGTTGACTTTAGGAAATTAAAGTTCCTAGAAACTTCAAAATCATATGAATTGAAAAATCGCTGGAATTGTAAAAAAGTATTTGGTTATCATGGTGGAATTAAATTCATGTGGGAAGTTAGCCTTACCTGAGGGGCTAGGTAAGTGAATTCCTACATTTTGGGGGAATTCACTTTCCATAGAAAGTTATACAATTCCCATAAATTGGTTAACCAAAAAAGAGTGTAGTATCTTTACCCGACAAGGGTTTTTCAAAAAATAAATAAATAAATAAAAAATAAAAAAATAGTGTAGTATCTCAATAATGGGATTTTCAACTTCCCATGAATTTAATAAGCAACCAAATAACCCCAAAGATTAACAATTAGGTCCTATTATTTTGGACTTAATTTCAAATCCATTCACTTCAATTCAGCTGAAATAAGTTTGATTAAGAAATTTTCTTCACAAATTTACATTAAAATAAATTTCATTGATTTATGTTCATTTCGATTTAACAAAATTAATTTTAAAAGAACATAGCTTTAGTTGTAACTGAAAAAATCTTTTTTTTTTAACCTTAAACTCTACACCAAAGGTAAATAAAACGAGGAGACATAGCAAATTCAATAAGTTTTATCCATCATAAATCTAAAACGTGTTAAATATCATATTTATGCATATAAGAAAATCATCATATTTTTCCCTATGCATTTTGTTTTTGTCTTATTCTAATTATTTAACATCTTTTAAGTTTAAGATGGATATACCCATCCTAATAAGAATTTATGAAAAAAAAATCTAAACCCGATGTACCACGTCATTGTACACTCTAGCCAATAAAAAACCTCATTTGTGTTAATACTTCCTTAAATAGTTAAGCTAAATAAAGAAAAATATGAAAAAAACATTAATATTGTACACTCGATGTATTTAAAAAATTTTCATTTATGAATTTCCAAAAGACTCAAAATTAGGGGTGTTCATTTCCGGTCCGGATCGGACCGGAATCGTCCGGACCGAAATCGGAATAAAAAATTCCGGTCCGATCCTCGGTCCAAGGATTTTTTGGATTCCGGTTTCCGGTCCAATCCGCTCCGGACCCGGAATTTTTCGGTCCGGACCGGATTGGACCGGAAAATCGGAATTA
>JAUEKU010000010.1:2336555-2354280 GCA_032274805.1 Gypsophila paniculata
TCGGATTATCCCTAATATATTCCATAATAAGATTTATTATGTAATCGCACTATTGTGGAGGACACTTACTCCAACAAAAATTAATATTGAAAAAAAATTAAAAGTCTAATTATTTTAAAACGTCCATAAAAATTTGAAAAGATCCAAAAATGTAAAACATAATTCTTCTATGTTGCGATATTTTACTAATCAAAAGATTAAACTAATTAAAGTAAAATTAATTTATTATTTTTCGTTGAAATTATTTATTTACTAACTAAATAAGTTGAAAAATTAGAAATATTTTGAGATTGATAATCCTATATTTGTTAAATATACAAACATTTTTAATAATTACTATTTGAAGAGAGACTTAAATTTTTGGCTTTGATTGTAAATTTTATAGGCGATTTGGATTTTATTAAAATATCAGTAAGAATTTAATTGAGATAATGGGTAAAAAATGAAAATGTGTTAGGAAAAGAAATGAAAATTAGGGGGGAAAAAGATGAAGATTTTGATGAAAATGACGATAATTGTTGAAAACATGAATTACTAACGGGAAAATTGACGGAGTATACTCTTTTGGCTGTGGTACACAATATCTAATTAAGTTGAGAGGTACTATTGATGATTTAAAAATACGAAGGGTAACATATAGAATTTCAAAAAATATATGGGTACCATGCAAAAAATAAAAAATAAAAAATCGCATGTCTCTCCTTTCCACGATTTATTTTTACGTTTTGGTTTAGACTAAGAAAAATAAAATCTTAACTAAAATGAATGGTGCTGAATTAAAATGAACTGAACTAAAATTAAGTCCTACAGAACAGAGCCATTTTCTACCTTACTATAATATAACCCCGTGACAAAAAATTTGATAAATAACGATATCTTGGAATATTGTGCGCGTAGCGCGCAATACAACAACTAGTCATATAAAAAGGAAGCATGCCATACATGATACATCACAAGAAAACAATGCCATTTTAGAGAAATTACAACGTCCAACAAATCCCATCAATGAAAATAGAAAAAAACATAAGTTGTCCCATAGTATTGCTATTTCATACTACCAATTCAAGGTAATGTTGGCCCAGAATTTAGAAACAAATCATATCACAATCGACACATATGCCGACACATATACTAGAACTAACAATTTAACATCGTGGATCTGGCACGACAGAAATATCGAGATAAATTATCTTCATTTCTTCGAAAGAAGTACTATAAATATCCCCCTTTACACCATCTAATGAGTCAATGTACAACACATACAATAATACGACTAGTCTGAAGATCCTGAAATTTTGCCCCAAAGGTAAGAATAAACTGGTGTAAATAAGTATTTTCGTTCTAAACAGCTCAAACTACATATAGACTACATATTCATTGGATCATTCCACATTCAACAGACACTTGATACATTTTAAGTACGGAGTACATAATAAGTAAAATCATAAACTTGTGTAAATAACCACTGTATTAATTCAACACGTGTGGAATTACGCAATCTGGTGTTACTCGAGGTAGTTAATCGTCAACAAGCATTGATTAAGACCTGTAGAGGATGTACACTATTGGAATGCAGTCGTTGGGTCGGGTCAGTATGGTTGCAACCGCTAATAGATCTCAGTTTGAGGGTCTACCATGGACCCCACCAGATCCCGTCCTTGGCTTTGACGAGCTTTTCAAGGCGGACAGGAGTGCCAAGAAGCTCAACCTTGCGCTTGGCGCTTATCGTACAGAGGAGCTTCGGCCATATGTCTTGAATGTCGTCAAGAAGGTAAAACTTTGTCGTTGTACCGTTGTATGTAGCTTGTTCATACATTGTACTGTAACGAAAACACTTGACAAAGTTATTGTCTTTGAATTTACAGGCTGAGAAACAAATTTCTGTTGACGGAGAAGATAAGGAGGTAATGTCGTCATTCATTGTAGCATCATTGAGTTTTCTGTTGTTTCTGTACTTACTAAACATTTGACTGAGAATACTGAGAATACAGTATCCACCAATCGACGGTTTAGCTGAATATAACAAACTGACAGCAGAGGTGTTATTTGGACACGATAACCCGATTCTTCAAGAACAAAGGGTATGTACAAGAATCTATCAAATTCTCATTTGATTATCATACAACATTTTCAAGCATGTTTTTTTCCAGTCGTTCTGGTTCTGTTTCTTGCCTACGCTTAAATCTTAAAGCCAAATATTATGTTTACGTACTCGTGGCATGACAGTTGTTATCTCTGAATTACAGGTCGCTACTGTCCAAAGTGTTTCAGGAACAGGCGCTCTTCGCCTAGGGGCAGCGCTTATTGAGCGATATTTTCCACGGGCAAAAGTGTTGATGTCGTCTCCTACTTGGGGTGAGTATTGTGTTTTTACCATCCTAGCATGACCCTGACAAAACCCGACACAAATGACTGGGACCAACCCATAACCACTCACCCGAAAACAACCTGACCCACAGCAACTCAGTAACATGCAGCACCTCCCAAACAAATCCGAAGCCAAACTCAAACTGCCCCCAAACAGAGCTTGTTTTCTGAGCCTATCAGCAATGATAATATATCTGACATGCAGGTAATCACCATCGAGTTTTCGATGATGCAAGAGTTCCATGGTCCGAGTACAGGTACTACGATCCTAACACTGTCAGTTTGGATTTCAAGGGAATGATTGCAGATATTAAGGTAATTATTATAATTATTAAAAAAACAAATAACATCTGTCATTTAATGCATTCAGACAACCAGAATCAAGGAGCAGCATAAATGCGGTAAGCGGATGAGCTTTTGTTTTTCTTACCGGACATTGTCGTGGTTTCAGGCAGCACCTGAAGGATCCTTTATCTTGCTCCATGGTTGTGCACACAATCCCACAGGCATCGATCCAACTCCTAAGCAATGGGAAACTATCGCTGATGTTATTCAGGAGAAGAAGCACATTCCCTTCATCGATATTGCATATCAGGTGACTGTCGGTTAATTTTTTTTAAGAGATCACGGACTCATGGCTCTACTTTGTCACACAATTGCATATTAAATCACATTTCATTAACCAGTCATCGATTCTGAAATAGATCTGAAATTTAGATGTGCCTCTCGGGTGCCCTTAAAATTAACCCCCACTCAGTGCTCATACGCTCTGCAATATACTTGTGCTAAAACAACAATTATGTTTGAAGGGTTTTGCCAGTGGAAACCTTGAAGAGGATGCATCATCAGTGAAAATGTTCGCTGATCGTGGTATAGAATTTATGGTCGCTCAATCGTATAGTAAGAATCTAGGCCTCTATTCCGAAAGAACAGGTGCTCTCGCTGTCGTGTGCACATCACCATATGCTGCTGAAAGGTAACGACAATCACACATTGACAAATGCAAACTTACGTTAAAAATTGCGGAACTTTCAGATGACACGTGCTCCGTATTTTACTTAGGGTCAAAGGTCAATTGAAAAGGCTCTCGGTATCTATGTACGCGTTTCCTCCGGTACATGGGGCAAGGATAGTCGCCAATGTTTTAGGTGATTCAAATCTTTACACAGAATGGAAGAAAGAGTTGGAAATGATGTCAGGTCGGATCAAAAGAGTTCGGAAAAGGTTGTACAATTGCCTCACTACAAAAGACATGCATGGAAAGGACTGGTCATTCATCGTAAATCAAAATGGCATGTTCTCGTACACTGGCCTAAATGAAGTTCAGGTAATGTAAAACTCTCCTCCCTATTTTCAACGGGTAAATTGCAAAGTCAATAATATGCTACTCTACCAGGTATTCTAACATGTTCCGATCATTTACTTAATGAATAGTGTGAAAAAATAACCAAGAAATGGCACGTGTATGTGGCAAAGGGTGGAAGAATATCAATGGCCGGGTTACCTTTGAATAAATGTGAGTACCTTGCTGATGCCATCATCAACGTATCCTACAATAAGCACCGCAGTGTATGGATTCCTCCTCAGACAAGCACTAAGGAAATCAAAGATTTAGGTCATCTTACCCGTGATCTGGTCGCCAGCCGCTAATAAGCTAGAAGAGGGGCCTAAATTATTATCAATTTGAAATGTACCGTATATCCATTTAATCATACGTAGTAATCATGCCTAATTTAGTGTCGTTTTATATATTTAGAAAAGACATAATGAGTTTTCGTTAGTTTTTTTAGACCAATGTATACATAAGGACGCACATTGTGAGAACGTATTACAAGAGACTTACTCAAGTAATTAAAGAGATTGAGTTAAATAAGGAATCAAATTAAAGACACGTTTGTAACGTCGAAACATCATGTTATGTAGGGCAATTGAAATTAGATTAGCTTGGCTAATACTGAGTCCTGGAACAACATAATGAGAAACACCCATGTCACAAATAAACGGGGAAAAGGAAAGAGAGGACAAACGATGCATAAAAGGATCCTCTAATTTGTTAAATTCCCAACTAACAGAATCCATAAACCGCCACTTGATGAAACCAATCAACCAAAAAACATGAGATAAATAAATATAGGCAAAACCATCCAGCCACGCAAACAACATAGAGACATATCAAGCATGAATTACTAGCTACATGCACATGTACACTATTACCTCTGGTGGCTACAAGCGGTCATACATTGAAAAGCTGAGCTTGTATTTTTCTGGTGTCAATGGAGCCGCTAGGGCTTATGATACTAACGAGTTTCAAACCTCAGCCATTAGCACCATGCTCAATGACTTTAATGACTAGCGGCTAAACTATCTGAAATCCAAAAATCAGGTTAAACTATGCAATATGATATTAAGCTGGGTACAGCATACCTGTGCAGACGTCTTCAATATACAACGAACCAAGCAAATACTTGGCATTGGCACTTTAATCAAGCACTATAGAGCAGAACAAGCTATCTTAACAAACTTGGAAATGAACCGAAGAATTGTGAGCTAAGCAGTTCCAATTAAACGCCTAAAGAAGAATAAGTTACCCATTCACAGGTTTTATACGCCACAGAACTCGAAAACGACGGTTTGAATTCGATATGCTTCTACAAGACCTCCACATGAAATCATAATGTAACCCCTCATAGTTTAGTCAATGTGTGCAAGTTCGGCTTGCCTCTAGAATTACTATTAAGTTTTGTTTACATGGAGAGATTGTTTTTTCTTCCTACAAGCAATCAAAATTAAATTTTTTCCATCATAAGAAAGATTTGGAAGGAAATCATTGTCTCACATCTCCCATTCTCCCTCGCTCCCTTATGCATTTATAAAATCATAATTCACATCAGCATGAATTCGTGTAATGCGGACTTGGCGTCTATCGCCCATATGCCCCGGCCCTAACCCCTAATTGTGATGTATGCTTTTGAGTTTTATTTTCGTATTTGATGTAGTCCTTCCAAAAAAATATGTACAGCTCATACCCAAGTCAGAAAACAGCAACTTGAAATCCCTGCACGCGGCCCCTAGGATAGAAGTAAAAGTCCCGCCTTCCACCATCAGATTATGTGACAATGAGAAAGAGCACGCTCGTACACAGAGTCAAGTAAACACAACTAGCATGATTCATGAACGTCAACAAGCGTGCTCTCTCTCATCGTCAAACAATCTTTTGATGAATATAATTGATCTGCATCAGTGAAACCTGCAAAAGAAAGGTAGAAGCTGATTGATTGTAAAAAATGCTGCCGACAAGAATTAAAAACTAATGCTAAATTCAATCATTAAATAGTTTGAGTGAAACTTAGCGTAGCGAGCATACAATTATCTAACACCAACTCTTCATCACAAATATCAATTCATACTGCTTTTGTTTGTGGCTCGCCAATAAAAGAGAAAACTTAAACAGAAAATCACGCTGATCTAATCTACGGCTAAAACTCCCATATTGTATCATGTATATTCCGTAAATACTTCTCATTATCCCACACTATCTCACCATCACGGAGTATATTCTCCACAGTTTTTGCACACTACGCATCTATGTGCACGACTCCTATCCTTCATTGATCGTCAATGTTTCTTATAATGTGAAGTAAAAGGACGGACAATGCAATGAGCGATCCTAATGTAATTTTCATCATAGGTTATCTGATACGTATCATTCTCCCAGTGTTTTTGGCATAAGGGTGTTTGCATTGGAACCCTCTTTGCACCGCCATATGGCATACGAAAGAATCATTAATGATGTAGTTATCATGCATCACAAAGACCAGATAAAGTCCTTCGATCAAGACCTTGAATCCTCGATTGATATAGCCATTAACTAACATTATTCCCGATGGGTGACCTTAACTAACTTACATTTAAAGTGATGAAATGTGTAGATCATCCATCATCACGAGTTCATGACATAGAATCATAGAATCTACACTAGTGAAATCATCACTGCAAACGTTGCTATAGATCATTACATACTTCAGCTATTTGTTTAGCTTTCTATTAGCTACACCTATTCGGATCGTTTTGTGAGAAAAATATGAGATTCGATCCAATTATCATATTTCAAATCCTTTAGCCAAACCAACCTTTTTCTCCCTCACTGATATTTATGGATCAAAAATACTTGTAAAGAGAAAACGGTCAGTTTATACTCACTTCGAACATAAAAGTATGTCAAACAAATGACTGAAACATAAGATGTGTAAACATGATGATAATGAATACATCCCAAAAATGTAAAGATTGGAGTAGTTCACAATTAGCAAATAAATCAAACTTAATACTAGTAATAATCTACTTAATCCTAATTAACTAGATTTCCAGTTTAAACTAAATAATCAACATAAACTTTAAATAACATTAATCAAGAAACTAAATAAAACAATCAACATACTTTACTAATTACAAAAGAAAAACAAAAAAGATAAAAAGCAAAACTTTTGAAAAAGAAAGATGAACATACCAGAAACCCTAAAAGACTTACACACCTGTCATGAGACAGAAAATCATAAATCAGTCAACAACACCCCCAAAAACAAACCCTATTTTAATATTGTAAAACCCCATCATCATCATCATCATCATAATAATAATACACCATAAATCAACACATAAATTTGAAAACAATATTTGAAATTGAAATTATATACTACATAAAATAACACCCAGATGCAGCTCAACTTACACCATATACCCTAGTTATCAAATAAGACCGTCGTCTGAATATAATTACCTTATATATAGAGTATGTTTTATAAATAAAATTTTCATATACCGTATAATATTCTTAGAGAGAACATTGTCATGGACAGTCTCCTTCGTACCGTCTCTAATCTTATCCCTTCACAGTCTAATAGCGAATTTTTTGCTGATTTGTGAGAGGAGAAGATTAGAGAAACAATTGAAGAGTGATTGTCCACAGCATAGCATGGGTCATTTTATAGAAAACCAACCTTCAATTGATTTGATTAAGAGACAGCATAATTGCTCCTACAGTCCTACTACCCTTTTTTTTAGGGATAATGTTAAATTGATGGCTTACATTTCTTCACTTTTTGTAGACTTCTCAAATCCTACTATAAAGAAAGTGCAAGTTTCTCGTGAGACTTTTAGTACGATTCAAAGTTTAATGAAAAACCAAAAAAATTATAGAAGACTTTTACAAAAAATAGTAAAATGGTTATTAGAAAAAATAAATACAAAAAAACAAAATATGTACAAACGAATGAAATTGGTTACGAAATAGGGAGTCACGATTATCGCTAAACGAGATACAAAAATCACATAAATAGTTACGAATGATCTGGTTTCACAATAAGTTATTGTAAGAAGGTCTTATATAATAATTAGTGGTAAAGATAAGAGGTTTTTTAACGTGTGTCTAATGAATTTAAATAATACAAATGGGGGAAGAGTTTTGTGAAAATTTTATGTATTTAATGTCTTTTTTAATTCTCAAATATATGTGTTTGAGAATTACGAACGTTAGAAAAATCGTAAAGATAAATAATATTTGAAAATTAAGACATATATAAATAAATTTACCATAAATCGTGTGATTCGTGTCAAACTAATTAAATTCAGTAGGTCTCAAATATTTAAAATGTAAAGTCGTAAATGTACTTTTGTGAGAGATCGTATTATAACTTTATAATAAAATCATTTTATATGATAATTATATGATAATTAATCAACTAAATTAGTTTAAACAAACAAATAAATGAATAAAAAGAATAAATAAAAAAATAAAAAAATTGAAAGTCAAAAATATCTAAAAAAATAGTTAACTCGTAATAAGTTTGTTGTTACAATAAGATCGTCATTCTTGAAAAATTGTATGTGTAAGCACGTTACAAGTTAGAATCAAGGATGATAAAAGAATGAGATCCAAATTTTTGATATAAAAAAAAAGAAGAATCAGATCCAAATCGAATTAATCGAATCATCATCTCAACCATCATCCATCATCTACCATCCATTTATATCGAATGAATCGATCTAATCGAGTGTAAATTCGGACGAAATTAACATCCTAGTTGGGTTACTCGAATGGCGGAGAGACAAACATGTCATAGTGTGTGGCTGTGTGCCTGTGTGCACCCACCCTTAAAATTCTCATACAGCAGTCCACGTGGGCTACACTATCCTCTTATCTTGTGTTGCCACGTCGCATGTGTACTGCCGTGTCAGCAACGTACCTACACTATCCAATGTACTACGTACTCCACTTTCATTTTTGTATTCATGTAATCATGTGGAGAAAACTTTTTGCATTTTTTTTATTTTGGACGGTGACTTTGATTGTTTTTTCGGTTTGGATTAAAATTTGTCGTGTTTAAAGTGAATAAAACTATTGGACCTCAACCATCACTTAAGCATCACCTTAATATTTTGATTGAAATCATTCTATTATTTCACTAATCTAATTAATTGAGATAAGATAGGTTATATAAGTACTTATACAACAATCAAAAGGTAAAACAAAAAAAAGAAGTCATCAAAATACATATGATTGGATAAACAAAATGATAATGTAACTTATGTAAGATACATGTTTCGACATATAATTCGCGCCAGGTTGTACTCGTAGTTTAGTACAAAAGTACAAGTGAGTGAAACTTTAATCAAAAGCATAGTGGACTTGAAAATTGCAGCAGTATTAAACATTATTATCATTATTATAGTACGAAACATAATTGAAATACATGCATGAATGAAAATGGTCTTGTCAAATCTAAGATTTATTCATTAATTTGTTGTTTACCATGTGGATAATGTTGTTAGATAAGATGTTTAGACTTTAGAGTAGTACTAATACAAGTACATATATTAAGAGACATTTTACCTAAAGAACATTATTAGGGTAAATGGGTAACTTTAGAAAAGTACCATCACTATTTCTGCAATTTGTGAATTTTTTTTTAGTTTTCACGTGGACGCGTTATTTAGATCATGATTTTATTGGGTTTTTTTTTTTTTTCTTCTTTCAATAACGGTGGGAATTTGCAGCCGTTACATTAATTGTGTAGTAGGCTTAGCTTGATGCAAATCGATTTGATGCAGTGGCCTAAGCTTGATCTAGAAAAAACGGGTTTGAAACTTATAAATCACTCAGGTTACTTCTATTAAGATGAAGAAACCTCTTGAAAGTCATTGCTCATCGGTGAGTTTTCTCAAGTTGTATTTGTGAAACACATTTAAATACTATATTCATACAGTGTTAAAATTAGTTGTTTTTCTATGAGATATTTTTACACTAAGTTAGACTAGTATGAAAACTAAACCACAAAGTCAAACTAAAGTTAACACAATGATAAATAAATATCCTTATTCACTTATTCATAATGATTTTATTTTAAATTGTCTCGTCTATAACTTATTTGGATCGATTTCAGTAGTGGGTAAAAAAGTGGGCTTTGGAATCTGTTTGAGTGAATAATATGCCTGTCGATATTTGGGCTCAAATATGATTGTCTGAGTGGTAACTCGATTTACCATTGGGCTGAGATTAAATTAAACATGGGCCCATTCATTAATAAACACAAATTGTCAGGTTAAACCGTGTGTAAGATTTAGTAGTGTCGGTAGTACATTACAATAGTAACAAACTTCACAATAATACCTCTTTATGACCCCTATAAACAGCAAAATGATTCATGATGAACAAGGAAACAATCAAACATAGTCATCCATGCTCCTACGTCGGCATCGTCGCTATTTAATTGACTAATGGGCAAATTGTGCGGGTTGGTTTGATCTATACAGTTTATTAAGCTTAGTTTTAACGATTTGATATGTTTCATTTAATAAAAATGGTCAAGTCTGAGTTGAGTTTTTTTATAGTCTGGTTTGATAGAGCAACAAATAAAGGGTTCGAGTCGAGTTCTAGCCAACCCGACTTGAACCAAATAGTTGGGCTTGGCCCTTTGACGGATTATCCAGGTAATATTAACTCCTCCACCGAATAAAACCGTCTTATTATTATAAGAAGTAAGAGCCCAAAATGTGAGTCAAATGGCATTAAATGGGTGACACTTTATCCCTACTCAAAGCCAATGATACTGCTTTTCCCACCCAAAAATTACGTTCCACGACGCATTATCTATGTGTTACATAGTGTGTAAAGTACTTATTATGTCTCGCTTTCCATAAATTTACCATTATTTCTACACTTTTTTTTTATATATTGCTTAAGTACCCACCTTTTTAATTTCACGTTTTTATTTGGCATTTCTCCACTTAAATTTTGTTCTTTTTCATTATAAAACACCATAATTTTCTCTATTTTTTTTTTTCTGTTGTGTAATACAATAAAATGAAGCTCTCAAAATTTGTAAGTATTTCTTAATTGTTTTAAGTTACTTTTTATTATGATGATCATTGTTAATTAGTTTGTTTTGAGTTAATAAATTGTAATTATTATGTCATGTTTATGTACCCTTTTAAGTAGTGTTGTTTGCTATTATAGTTTGTGTGGAATAATTGTATTTGGTTTGTATTTATGTTTACTATATCTGCTTAGGTGGCGGTCTTTCACGATGAATTGAGAATGGTCATTCTCATTTACCCTTTAACCACGTGAAAGACGGTCTTTCACGAGAGTCAGTCTTTATGTTTATCTAATCATATATATTTGGTGGTTTTTGTTCATGTGATTGTTTAAGTTTGATAAAAAGTTGAACTTCAGTCCTAAACTATTAAATGTTTGGTATCGGCTGTCGCGGCTTAGTATTGCTAAATTCGGCTAATATTACTTCAAAATGTGGTAATGTACGGTCGTGGTGATCTTCAATACCTTTATAATATGGGTTGGTTTCAATGTCGCAGCCTTAGATAAAAAAAACCTTGAATTATAGTATAAAACCGATCATGGGACACCACACCACCAGCTTACACTATGAGCTTTCAGTTGAGTTGGTTAATTGACATGTTATCAGAGCCATGTGAACAAAGGTCACTGGTTCAAAGCTCTAGGTATGGGGAGGTGTGTAGTTGAATCGATACTTCAAACTTAGTGGACGTTCGTGTGAGGGGTCGTGTTAGAGTACAAAATCTATCACGTGACTCCAACTATGAACAATACTATATTGACAAGAGTTGAACTAAAATGAAGTTAAGTCCAAAAGAGAGCGCCTATATATAGTTAAACGAGTGAGGGATACGAACATCTGTAATTAAGTATAGGGTGATGATGATTCCGTTGCATGCTAATATGTTGTTCGATTAAAATGAATACGCTTCTTTGTTTATGTTTTTGTGGTGCTTAATGATTAGAGAAGCTAGATGTGGTTCTTACTTGTGGACTTTTGTGTGGATTCATGTAGCAACTGGCGTCGATAGCTGCTAAGCGAAGGAGATCCTTTTGCTGCAAGCCCATTCCCACCCTGGCTTTGTTCTGTGCTGCTGTGTTTATTGGCAGTGCATTCTTCGTCACAGATTGCAAGGAGGTGTGTGTCGCTAGTAACTTTTTGTGCTTGTTTGGAACGAGGGATTTGGTGGGGAAGGGGGGGAAGGGAAAAAGAAGGCTTGTATTTTCCTGTGTTTGGATAGTAAGCTGGGTTGAAGGGAAATGTAGCGATTCAATGTCCATATAATGAGTATATCGCAAATCAAAATTCTTCCAACATAGGAATGTTTTGGAAGTATAACATGTGTGCTCCATTCCCCCTCCCTTCCCCCCGCCCTTCCATTTCCTTCTAATATCGTATCCACACGAGGCCTTGCCATCTATTTTTCAAAACAATGGTTCGATCTGCTCAGGTTTCCGGGTATAGATGTTTTATTTTATGACTAAATGTTATATGCAATGTACATACTTCCGCTCTAAAGGCTTCTGTTTATTTTATAGTAAAAAATTTCGTAGCAGTTGATGCGTAAACCTTGTGATAATCTACTATAAGATTGTACTCCTATAGAGTGAATTTTTTTAACTGCTGGCTTGCAGAAAAAATCAGCGTTAGGGATGCTCCGTAATTTTCTGGGAACAGGATGTAAAAAGTGTGTGGTATGTTATCATGAAACGGGTTTGATGTGCATATAGTATTTGATCATTAGTTGTAGTGTTCATGTGTGATTTGAACCATATTCTAACACGGGATTCTCTTTGTTACAGGATTGCAGACTCGTCGGAAGCGAGGCACTTCCTAGGGGAATTGTTTCCAGCACTTCTGACTTAGAAATGCGGCCTCTGTGGGGTGCACCGACGAAGAAGGTTAGCACGTAGGTCATTTTGATGCATGTGCTCCTGTACTTGCCGATAATACTTGTTTCCACTTTCCATCACCATGAATCGAATTTCTCTGCAATTAGATGTTTCTTCATTCATTAGTTTTTTACCTGATTCCTTCTTCTTTGGCTCATAGAAATCAAGTACAATGAACTTATTGGCCATGGCTGTTGGTATGAAGCAGAAAGAAAGTGTCGACAAAATTGTGACGAAGGTGAGAACTTTGAAATGGCCATCACAGCTTATTTAGTGACTAATTAATGCATTATGCACTTCAAAATATTACGGAGTCACTAGAATATGTTCTGTTGTCATTTTGCAGTTTATAAAAAGTAATTTTGTTGTGATGCTTTTTCACTATGATGGCAATGTGGATGACTGGAGAGAATTCGAGTGGAGTCATCGTGCTCTACACATTGCTGCTTCTCGTCAAACGAAATGGTGGGTTCTTGAGTTCGATTCATACTTTTGATAATGTTACTTCTAACTTACTGTTACATAGAAACTGCGTATTTATCTACTTACAAGGTTGTAATTCTTCAGGTGGTTTGCAAAGCGGTTCTTACATCCCGATATTGTGTCAGAATACTCCTATATTTTTCTTTGGGACGAAGATCTTGGAGTTCAAAATTTCAATGTACAACGGTGATACATCCTCTTTTACATTCTGTCCGTACCTTCGGGTTTAGGTCCTTGTCGTACAACTAACCCCTGCGCCTCAATGGTGTCTGTTGCAGCTACATATCTGTCATCAAGAAAGAAGGGCTAGAGATATCACAGCCTGCACTCGATCCAGATAAATCAGAGGTCCACCATGAACTAACGGCCAGACAAATTGGAACACTTGTGCACAGGTTTTTTAATACTTCAATTTCCATTCGTCTCAATTAATTGTCCCATTTGACTTTTTTTTTGAGGCGTAAAAAGTCAAATGAGGACAACTGACCGAAATAGAGGGAATATTTTTTCGAGGACAGTTAATGTGCGATTGACTGGTTATGAAACACTATTGTGTAACTTTTTTAGCAGAAAACGCACCTAATGTTTGCGTACGTACTTTGATGAGGTAAATGTTTTGCTAAATGCTTATACACCGCTGTACTGACAGGAAAATAAATAAGGTCCTTCCTGGTCGTAGAAAGTGTGATGAAAACAGCTCAGAACCTCCTTGCACAGGGTAATGTATTTGGCAGATTTTCTGATCTATCTTTTCTATTGTTTTTTTCCTTATTTCTTGAGATTAGTAGAGATTGATGACTTCTCAGTTTACAAGTTTGTCTATCCTGCATGACTTTGGTCATATATTGTATAGGTGGGTGGAAATGATGGCTCCAGTTTTCTCGAGAGCTGCATGGCGCTGCGCTTGGTATATGATTCAGGTCTGCTTTCATCACCACAAAGTTAGACTAGATCAGTATTAATATGTTTTCTGTAGCACAGTCATGCATAAGATTGTCTGACATAATGACATCGTCAAATCAGCTCAATTATTCATTTAAATAATTATTCCCATTGTTTTGCAGAATGACTTGATTCATGCTTGGGGTGTGGATTTCCAGCTGGGTTACTGTGCTCAGGCAAATCTCCGCTGAAAATTTTGAATTTTCGTATTCTCTGTCTCTGTTTCTGAACACTGACCTGTGATTACTTGTAACTTATATTTTACAGGGAGATAGAACCAAAAATATAGGCATTGTTGATTCGGACTATGTCGTTCATTATGGTCTTCCTACACTGGGAGGTGCAGCAGTGAATAAGGTACCGCATTTCAAAACCAAACCGATTCCCGTTATTCAGTTATTGACCAAGTTACTCTGCTTCTAACTCATTTAACACCTGAGAGTACTCCGCTTGAATTAAGTAGTCTTTTTTCTCTTATGGGAGTCATCCGTAATAAAATCGTAACAGTAATAGTAATAATGATGATGATGATGATGATGATGCTGATGACTCATGCAGACTGATGCTGAAGGCACTAATCAGGCGGCAGAAAAGGGTTCTTCAGTGAACTCGTTAGAAGAGGTACATAATGACCTCTCATATCATTTGTCATAAAATGGTTGTTACTTAATAGGAGTGTTATGCGTATTGATTCGTGCTCATTTTCAGGGAACATCGACGTCCGAAAAACCTGATCCAAGAACTGCGGTAAGTCTGATGTTCATCTCATGTAAACTGTAAACTTCTTTTAGAAGTTCAGGTTTAAAATAAAACATTACGGAGTATTTTGAAGCTGGTGAATTCAGAATATCTGTCAGAATTCCTTCTTAGACAAACTCTATATTACGGTAAAGTTAGTGAACGCCCTAAAGGCTTTAGGATTATCTGTGTATCGATATTCCTGCAGGTGCGGAAACAGTCGTTAACTGATCTCGAAAGATTCAAAACTAGATGGAGAAATGCAGTCAGAGATGATGATAGCTGGACTGATCCATTCAATAATCATTGAAGAAGAACAATTTTTTTCCCGCAAGTTCTTCTTTAAGGCTTTGGCCACGGAGCTGCAAGAGCAACAGCAAGAATACATGATAGACCTACAGTAAGTGTTGAAGAAGAATAACTGACGTCATTCTTTTAGTCGAAATCTCCGTAGCTGCTGCAACAAAAAATGGTACATCTCCTGCAACTGGTGTAACTTAGCCACAGGAATTATGACTATGTTTGGGCATATGCAAACAGCAGTTGTGAAATTTTGCTTGAGCATTATTTTTTTGAAATTTATCTGTAAAATATGAACCGTGTAAAGTTGTAATCATATTCATACGCTGTAATGCTCTATATCAAATCAAGCTATTATCAATAGAGTAGCCTGCTTATTTGTTCATCCAGGCTCCAGCCCTAATTTTTTCTTTTTGTTGTTCGAAACTCCCTATCGAAACATGGATAAAAATGTCCTACAATGGGGATATGGGGAGCGTGTATGGATTTTGAGGTGAGTTGTTAACTAGGAGGAGATGTCAAACTCAACTCAAAAACATAATCCTCACCCATCCTACTGTAGGACCGTCTACTACAAGTTTTGACACAAAGATCAAAATAACAAACCACTACAAGGATACACGGTCACTGTTTTAACATCCTCAGCCATCGACAATTTTTCATTCATCTTACCATCAGAAACACTTCTGTCTCTTGTAAAAATGAACAAAGTGCTCAATAGTAGTTTAAGAGTCTCAAGGTTGAAAGAAAAAAAAAAAAAAGAAAAACCCTCGAGCACCAAGAGAGGCAGTTCAGAATATGTGCGTCTTATACTAGTTATAGTACAACAGATGAAGTTCTGATCTGTCTAAATTGTGGGAAAGGCTGGACGTAACCAGCGATACAACAGCATAAATCTTATGTGCGTCTTCTTTTACTCAGAAGCCCGGTAATAACTGTGGCGAGCTCTTCACCACTGTCCTCCTGTACATGATGTCCCGCCTGAAAAATTATGAACATATCTCTTTTAACAATCCCACTGCTCAAATTTCTCATGGATATAACATGTTGGTTTACTATGACTGTCGTGTGTATCTAGGATTCTAGAAAATTAACACTCTTCATGAAACTGAGAAGGGACTTGACTAGAGTAATAGTAAACACAAAGCTAAGTCCATTTTATAATATCAACAGAACAAGTTACGTATCAGGTTGGACGAAAGAGATCTCAAGATGAGCTCAGCACTCAAAATTCATGAAGCGGGAGAAATGTTACCATTGGGAGTTCGATCAACTTATGATTTGACGCTTTGCAGAACTCTTCAATTCCATCTGAGTTCAGCCAGCGATCTCTCTGTCCCCAGCAGACAGTGGTCCTGACCTTCCAGTTTTCATTCATGAGCATGTTCCTCATCTCCTCAACATAAGCCTGTGATAAAGTCAGATGCAAAACACATGAGTTCATGAAGCAAATAAAGTCCTGCCCAAACAAGTTACACAATGTGCTCCAAGAAAGTCAGGAGAACATATTGCTGACCTTCAACTGCTTTTTCATTGATCTACTAATTGCATTAAGTGCAAAACCAGAAGAGCCAGATGTCAGATATGGCCTCCTATACACCATTGCATCATCTTCCTTCATTTTGTATGGCCCGCAGCTAGTCAGCGCTTTATCACTTGCCCTAAGAGGATCCTAATTGAGAAGCAAATCAATTCAATCTGCGTTCGAATAGCACAGAGCAGAAGCCAATTGTATTAGCTTTTATACCTGAGAAAATATTTCACCCAGCAGAAAGTTGCTGAATATCGACAATGTTGATGGCAAGTTGGCATGTTTTGCTGTTATCTTGAGTAAAACAAGAAAAAACAATTGTCATCATTTTTCGGATAGTTTCGAGGAACGGCGATGTAGTCATGTAGTACAAAAGAAGTGAAAATTGAAGCTGATATTCCAGACACATACCGGTGGATTGAGCAGAATGAGATCTTCAACTTTATCTTGATTATCAGAGGCATATTTTACCACAACAGGAGCAAAATATCCCTACCCAGCGTCCGATTCATTTCAGATAAAGCAATCAAAGTTTCACAAAGCTCGTACAAGTATTATTTAAAGCAATGCTAAGACGTACCTGTACAACAAGCGATAGCTTATTTGGAACAAGTTCATCGATAAGAGATTTCAAGGACGAAACATATTCTGCAAAAGCACATTCATATGCATAAACATTCAGAAGGTAATTTCCGTCTTTGTAGAATGTGCAAGAAGAATTGCAAGTGATTATTCAGATAAAAAGATGAAAACAAGCAGTTAAATGAAGAACCTTCCATGGTGTAGTCAAAACCATAGTTAGGTTGAGGCTTCTCGGAAAATCCAAATCCTGCAAGACAACGTAAGAGAGTAACTGTGATGTAAATCCAAATCCTGATGTTGCTAACATGAAGAAATAAGTAACTGTGACAATATTCAATTCCGCAGTCTTCGACATAAGTGCATGATAGGAAGCTTGGAAGCTTTGTTTGGTTCGAATTACATAATGTAATTAAGGAAATTGAGTAAGATTCGGAAAAAATTACCTAACCAGTCAAATGCAATGACATGATAGTCCTTAGATAGTACTGGAATGACCTTGCGGTATGAGTAGGCCTGTTAGTAGCATGCATCTGATT
>JAUEKU010000010.1:2378796-2389052 GCA_032274805.1 Gypsophila paniculata
TAATCCAACAATGGATCGGATACCCGATTTCTAATTTCTAGACCGGCCTAGATTGAAGGGGTCACAAAGATACAAATTTGAGTATCCAAGTTCGATTTAACTTTAATACACCCGAGGTCATTTATTTTGATTTATTAAATGATTATTGCATGTTATTATTTAATGTTTTGATTCTACAACATTATAGTATAATTAAAGAAACGCATTATGAACCATATATCACCGCACACGCAATTAACGAGATAATAAAATAACATTTAACTTTAATTTTCATAATGATAATATATATACCGGTTGTCTTGAAAATATTTGCATAGTTTAAAAATGGATTCACCTAAAACTAAGCCCAAAGACTATATCGGTTAGAAGGAGATCTAGACTGAATCAGTCTGAAACCCATTAAATCCGTATTTGGACTGGTCCAAACAAATTAATATAGGTGATTTAGGAATTTCTTAAAAGTCTAGATTGGATTGGAACGAATTTTGCATCGATATTCTATTCTGTAATTTTTTTGAACTTGAGGACCAGACTGAGATTAGAAATGATTCAAACCGAACATAACTGATCGATCTAAATGGATATGATTTACCAGTTTAAAACATTTTTTGAACATCCCTAATCACTAATCACATACTTATCGATACAACAAAACGCTTAAATTAAATATGTGTAAGACAGTCTCGAAATTTGTACATATATAATCCAACCAAGACGACCCACACCGAACGTCTCCTTCATTCTTCTCTAAATAAAATCTCCCAATTATATTTGTTTCTTCCTCTTCCTCATCTTCAAATATTTCGACCACCACCGCGAACCACCGCAACAATGGAGAAACCACCGCAACAACCACCGTCATATACCCCATACCGTCATCGGAAAACCCTAACACCACACAAACGCGCCGTATCAGTCGTAAAATTCTCAAACGACGGCGAACTACTCGCATCAGCATCCCTAGACAAAACCCTAGCGATCTACTCCGGCGAAACCCTAACCCTAAAATCACTGCTTGTGGGCCACACCGACGGAATCTCCGACGTGGCATGGTCCTCCGATTCACACTACATAGTCTCCGCTTCCGACGACAAAACCCTAAAAATTTGGGACGCGCGTGATTGCACGCTCGTAAAAACACTGCGAGGTCACACGGGTGCCGTATTCTGCGTGAATTTTAATACAATGAGCAATTTGATAGTGTCGGGGGGTTTTGATGAGAGTGTTAGGGTTTGGGATGTGAAGAATGGGAAGAGTGTTAGGGTTTTGGAAGGACATTCGATGCCGGTTACGTCTGTTAGTTTTAATCCTGATGGTAGTTTGATTGTTTCGGGTTCTCATGATGGGAGCTGTAAGATTTGGGACGCTGCCACCGGGGCGTGCTTGAAGGTTTTGATTGACGATGATAAAGTTGGGGTTTCTTTTGCTAAGTTTTCTCCTAATGGCAAGTTTATTCTTGTCGCCACGCTTGATAATACCCTGGTATTCCTCGTTGTTGCCTCGTCTTTTTATTTGATTGGATTGGATTGGATTGGATGGTGTTTTGATCGTGTGTGTTAGTGTAGCTTACTAGTATGGTTGGAATGGATTGGATTGGATTGAATGGCTAATGCAGTATTGTGATCGATTTATCTAGTGCAGATTGGATTGAGTTGGATGGTGTTCTCACTTATGATCGTGTTACTGTTGAATGAATTTGTTGGATTCGACTGAATTGCTCGTGCAGTTTGATCGATTTAGCTTGGAATGAATTGGATTGGATTCGATTGAATTGCTTGTGCAGTATTGTGATCGCTTTAGCTAATGCCAGATTATTACTACAGTTTGAATGTATTGGACTGATTGAGTTCCATTGAATTGCTTGTTGAGTATTTTACTATTCTGATCGCGTTAGTAAGTTAGTTAGTTAGTTAGTTAGTTTTGGGCTCTGCTGTCCATTTCAGTCGTTAAGCCTCTTACTTATGATTTTTGCATGAGGAGAATTTTGAGCGGTAGAGGTTATTGATTGAAGATGAGGGAGGATTTTGACCTGTCTTTCAATCGGCGAAGTTGGATTGGGTTGGATCGAATTGCTTTTGGTATTTTAATCCTGTTAGTTAGTGTTGTACTCCCTCCATTTCTGTCAATAAGCCTCATTTGATTTCTACGTGAGGAAAACTTTGAACAGTATTGGTTATTGGTTAAATAGGGTGAATATAACTTTGTTTTATTTTAGTTTTGTGTTGGAGTTACGCTCTTGTGAAGGTGATTTTGCTGGTTGGTTGTTATTGAGATGGTTGTAGAGGATTCTGATCATGTCAGTAGCATATTTGCCTTGTGGAAAGCGGGAGCTTGGGTAGCTGAGTTTTATGTGGATGAGTTTTGAGCCTGATATCATATAGCTACGCTTACACTGTATGCAGGATTATTATTTTGAACTAGGCTTGCATAAGTTTGAGTTTGGTAATTTGGATGTGGCTGTAGCTTTCAGGGAGACAATTGTTGAATATGATTGGTTGATATAAACTAGGTTGTAGCTATTTCCCTGGAAGTGAAAGCATATTTGTACCTGTCTCAATTAGATCGATCTTAACCATGGGGAGAGCTTTCAAGACGACGTTATTTAGATGCTGTGAGTTTGGGTGATTTAGGAAATGCGCTTAGCTTTGTTGGGTATCACAGACATCAATTTAACCTCTGATAATATCTTATAACAGAGTAAATGCTCAATTTTTTGAGCTATGGCATTAAGTTTGATTTTAACAAACATAAAATGACTCCAATTGCATTTGTGGTTGCTTTGTTGTACACACAATGTGACCTGGTAGTCTTAAGTTGTACTCCGTAGGTACGTTTATTAGGTTTATCTGTTCTTCCCTGTTTTCCAGTTGGACTTTTCTTCAATTCATTTTTTCTGACCTAATTTCTTGCTTTCCAAATGTATGATCTTTTTTCTCTGTTCTGATGTGATGCTTTTGGCTGCAGAAACTCTCAAACTACTTGACGGGGAAATTCCTGAAAATATACCAGGGGCACGTCAACAAAGTGTATTGTATAATGCCAACTTTCTCCGTGACGAATGGCAAGTACATTGTGAGCGGATCAGAAGATAACTGTGTTTACTTGTGGGATCTTCAAGGGAGGAACATGATCCAGAAACTCGAAGGTCACACCGACACTGTAATTTCTGTAACTTGTCATCCGAAAAGGAACATGATTGCTTCAGCAGGCTTGGACAAAGATAGAACAGTTCGGATTTGGGTTCAAGATGCATGAAATTGCCTTCTCTTTTCATACTACTGATCCTATATCAAGGTGTATATTAGAAGTTACGGTAAAATGTTACTAATGTAAAAGATTAAGTTTTCTAGATCGGATATGGTTATTTGAAGGAGTTGCATACAGCTGATTGCTCGTATGTATGATGAACCAATGTTTCGATTCCTGAAATCAAGTTGAATGTGATTTTACTTGTACAGTTGTACCGAAATTCATCGTTTCATCTGGCAAGTGATTAGTAATTTAGTACCACTAAATTTGTAAAGTCATTAAAACTGCCCTTGCGGCTCTTTTAGCACGTATAACTTATCGCCTAGCAGAAGAGAGATGCAATAAACATAAAAAATCCTAAGCTAACAAAATAAAATCATTGTCAGTTTCCATCAAACTAAGAAAGAAAAACGTATTACGAACTAATGGCAAGGATTAAATTAAGCCTTGCCGAGTAAGATCAGCATAGGTCTTACTATCATAGACATTCCCCTCAGCGTCTTCAAACTCCTCATACAAGTCGGGTCGCCAAGCCCTCGACTCCCGCCTCTTCTCCATCTTCGCCCACAGCTTCCTCGCAGCTTCTATTGACGTAATCTCGTGGAAGCTCTTACTGTTAGGGATTTTTAAGCATCGCATGCCGTGCTCATGACGCTGCCCCTTAAAATGCATCTCGAACTGTCGACGTCCCTTGTAACTATGATTCCCACAAATCTCACAGTTAAAATTTTGCCCTAATCCGTGCAGTTTGTACAACCAATAAGGTATCGGCTTCCCATCAAACCCTAACGGTAACTTAAGCAGGTTGTAAACGCCCATGTCATCCCCTTCATCTTCTTCCACGACATCTAGTCCTAAATTCTCGTGATCTGCGACATCAGCATCTACTTCTTTCCGAGTCATAGCCTGCCTGTTCCTGACATGCTCTACAGTCCGCTCCAAAGTCTCTTTCAACAGGTCACATAGCTTCTTCACCTTGGCTTCCATATAAGGGCAGTCTCCTTAACTCGTCTTCCGTCTTTCTCCTTCCTAGGCCGCTTTTTTCCCTTGTCGGGTTTCTCTTCCCATTCCTCTTCAAATTCCTCCTCCAAGTTCTTGAATACTCTGTCCAGGAACATAAGTGGATGCGCCCTCTCCACAAAAGAGACCAAATACTCCAATATTTCCGCAATGTAGTCCTGATATATACTCCCTCTTGCATTTCATCCTCGACGAAATAATTTCATCATCAACTGCAGGAAATTCGGATAGATAATCAATATAACTAACACGACGTCCGAATCCAGAATTAACATACCTATTGTAAATATGATGCAAGTCAAAATACCGTCCCAAACATTCTTCCCCACTAAACGAAACCTCTAGGCCTTCGAGTTCTGATAACATCTCCTCAATAAATTCCCCATCACGTATGACTTGCGTGGCTGCCTCTGGGTTATGTCGTTTCGATTCCCTAATCTCACTCAACATGTCGTAAAAGTGCTTAAAGATGGTGTCAGATGCGCCCGACATGTCGATGATGCTTATTACATACAACACAGGAAATTTTCTTAAACTGTTGATTGGTTTTGGTATAGAATTTGTTCTGGGTTTTTGTTGCTGTTGTTAGCTGCAGATAATTGTTTAAGTGAAATATATACATACGGAGTAATATACATATATGAAAAGGAATTTCCTAATCTTAGTCTATCTAGGAATCTCACCCTACTATTTCCTTATTTTCTCTCCTTATTTTAAAATAATATTACTCGTAAATAGTTTTGGTAAGCTGGTTTTATGGCAAGTTTTTTTGAAACATGATGTTAAGTGAGGGTTTTATGGTAAGTTTTAGTAATATGGTTTTTTACACTTTCAAGTGAAAGTGTTGCGAAGAATCAATAAACATGATGTGAAGTGATACTCGTATAAGCATACAGGTTATGTGTACGAATTTGTGCTCACCGTTATATAAGCATACAGGTTTACATTGCAAATTTCGGTCATCTCAAAGAGAATTTATGCCTAACGGGTTTAGGGGAGTTGAGTGCATGTCTGTCTAATTTCCCAATGATGACATGTAAATTGTCGTTAAGTGATTTTTTACCTGAAACAAGACGACCCACGGGGGAAAGTAGATATGAAAAAAAATAACTAATCAAAATTTTTTCGAGTTTTACAAGAAGTTAGGGGCTGCGTTACAAGATACACAGACGCCCACACTGCATACAGGTGCCATCTCAGGATGTCCATCTGATGCCCTAACTACAGTTCAATGACAAAGACGGTGTGCCTTTGATGCGTATGAAGTATGTACAGATCACTGATTCTTTATCGATCCATATGTATCCTCAAGGCCACCTGACACTCTCTTTCTCCGCTCTGCGATCATGTCTGAATAGGCCTGTATGAAACACAGCAACAAACATAGCATCATTCTACTGTGATGAAAGTTCAAAAAATCGACATAGAAAGAGAGAATGGTCCTAAAGCCCTCAGCTCAATGCCTTATCTTTGATTATCACAGGTGAAGTTTCAACATAGAATCCACTCTACTATATCCGAGATCAAGATACTATAAGACTCTCATCAGGGTTCAAAATAAAAATCAAAAAGAAAAGCATCGAAATTACCCCTGATAAATATAACCGAACTGTTGTAGTAGAGGAGTTGTACCTTAGGGTAAGAATACAGGAAGATGTACCACCAAGCAGCGATCAAAGATGACGCTAATGCAGTAACAACAATCGAATGCAGAACGAGCCAGCTGCACCCAACCACTGATACTCCAGTGAGGGCTATTGTCCATGGCTGGCACCTAATCGAGTCGCAGTACAGTAGTACACATACTCTTGTCAGAGGATTACTCATATCACCAATTGAACAACAAAAAAGCATAGCACAAAGTTTGGAGACTTCGACTTGAAAGAGTCATATGAATAGTTCTTTATGAATCGGAGGGAGTACTCCGAATGCAATAGAGCCTCCCTTTAATGCTGAGCGAGGGAGGCTAATAAGGGTTGTTGAATCCCTAAGCAATGAAATACTATGAACTTTTTCACTTTAAATTTTCGATTGTTTGCTTAAGTTACTCTATTAAGTACCAAACACGTCCATTACGGCATTACATCGTAACTAATCTATGTTTTCGAGTCTAAGTTCGAATCTGTCTCCCTTTACTCCTTTCTCATGCCTCCATTCCATTCCCCTCGTAATATCCTATCCAAACAATGCCTCGGTCGAATATATAAATATCATTTCTATACACATAGATCAATATAATTGAAAAAATAAAAAGCGCTACGTACATACACTACTACTCATTACTCATACAACTACAAAGTCTTATATTTAGAATGATTTGGGATCGACTAACATTAACGACCGTCCCAAAACACAAATAAAGGCCACTCCCTCTAATCCAGCAATTTCTTTACATTTCCCTTTTATCAAATGAAACCGTGCCAAAACTCAAATTAAGGACTACCTCATACACTTACATTTCCTCTTTTAAAAAGAATCGATCCAAAAGTAAACGTAAACAAAAAGACGGAAACTCACCAAGAGGGTTTGGTGTCCCAAACAGAATCATACTCAAGAGACAAAGAATTGAGGTAACCTTCCATATCATCAACCACACCCTTTTCATCTCTAAATTCAACACTTTCTAAATTATCATTATTTTTAGACTTGCTTCTTAATTTTGCTAATTGAAGGGGTTTTAATGGGAGTTTTGAGATAAAGTTTTGATTTTTGAGGTGGGTTTTTGATGAATTATCATGGGTTTGTATTGGATTTAAGAAAGATGTGATTGAAAGGGGGAGATTTCTTATGTTAAGTGCCATTTTTTCTGTGTTTTTTCAAGCATATGAAAATTTTCGAAGATATGATAGTTTGAAGGAAATTTGTGTGTTGTGATTGGTTTAAAATCTGATTTAAGTTGTTGAGTTTGACTCAAACTTTTACAAGGTAACATGACTTGACCTGACTACGGTTCGGGTTTGGGCTGGGCTAGGTCTTGTTTGTTCGACTCGATTGAGGATGGGTTAGGGCTTGATCGGGACAAATTGATTTTTTATGAGTTTGAATGGCCGTTTGACTTTGTTAGATTAAATAGGACTGTTTAAATAATCAAGTGTAAGCGTGACTTTGAGTCTTGACAAATAATTTAGGACGATGTGTCGAATGAATATTTTTCAAATTACTCATGCGTTATGATTTTGTTTTTTGGCTATTATTTTATTTTTAACGTAATATCAGTTGGATAGTACTTCAGAGCTTCTTGATTTAATACTCAAAATTAGCGGGTTAAGAAAAATGAACAAGAGAAGCGGTCTTGGTAAGAAAAAATAGATCATTTTTTTATTATATTTCTAGTTTTTATGAAGAATCATAATACTCGAGTAATACATCACTTTCCCGACATTAAATTTTTGAAATTATCTTTTCTAACTCCGTCGATATTTTGGCAGATTTCTATTGTAAATGCAAGACCTAAGTGTATGAATCCAATCAACACGTATAAATAGATATATAAAGCCTGCACTCTGCAGTAAGTGATATATAGCTTTCCTGATCATTCGATATTTAAGCAAAGGATTAATATAGCCAAAACATTTTATCCTTTTCGTAAGAAGAAGACAATAATATATAGGATGTAGTTCATCATACCATACAAACGAACCTTTCAATTTTCGTCATTTTTTACTGTAGTATACATGGCAATAATTCCTTGAGAATAGCGCTAGTAATCTTTCGACTTGAGCTTTATTTTAATCGATTAAATTAAACGTAACATACGTCTTCATAGTATTGTAAAACTACTATTATGATTTCTATAATGAAATTAATCCCAAAAAATCGCTTATAGATTTGTATTAATTTAACCCTAATATAATTGAAAGAAAGGGGTGAAACATACCTTGATCCATGATTTAATTAATTCGATAATAACAATAATAAAATACCCAATATAATTCTCCTCCTTAACCCGCTTTAATTAGTTCTTGTGAGATGGAATAAGAACAATCCCTTGATTAAGCCCTTTCAATCTTCCCTTTTTATTTGTCAGTTTCTTTTAGTTTTTGTTGTTTTGTAAATGTTGATGATGAATATGAATAACGTTCATTGCCTTTACAATACATAGGCAGTTTATTTCTTTTATGAAGAGTCATAACTCTTCAATTACTATTATAATTAAAAGGGCTTAGCGGATATGTCGGGTAAGGTAGGAGGGAATATTATTTCCCGGACTTTAATTACATTAATTGAAACTGAACCATCACGGTGTCGTCTTTTATATATTAAAGTCTTACTTTAACGTGAACCTAATATTTACAATTAGACCCGAAAGACACAAGGCCATAAGAATATATAAAATATTCTAACAAGTATAATTAAGAACATTTATAATAAAAATTGTACTCGGTATATGAAGTGTTGTAAATTGTACTTTTTACCAAACGTTTAAAACTAACTACAAAGAACAACCCTCCTCTAATTATTCAGGTTGAATGTTAGTTACAGTAATGCATCAAATGAAAAGAAAAATAAGCAGAATTTTTAAAATTGAGCGGTTGATATATGAAGTATTGCAAGCGTATATGTGTAGTCGTGATAAAGACGTAGCACCAAATAGTAAAAACATGTCATCACCTAGGTAGTCAAATAGTCAATTGACAAAATTAAGAGCATAAATTGATGTACATTAAAAGAGGTGTGTATATATGTCGTTTAGTAAGTTAGATACGTAAAATATTGTTACCACATTTTCAAGCAAAATCCATTGTATATATGTTGCCTTTTGAAGTATTCTTATGAAGGCATTACATACAATTCTTTCTTACATTATACCTACCATGAACTAACTACAACCTATACACTTTATTTGATCTTCGATCGTCCTATAATCATTCCAATGGGATGGCTTCGATCATTGTTTTGTCCATTGAAGAAGATATGGATTCGATTTCACTCATCTGATCGTCGAAAACGTAAGCATCTCTTCGGTTAACGTACTTGTATTTGCAAGTTATCTCGGTTAATTTCTGCCAGTAAATAGTTATTGCAGAACTTTGCCAATATTGCAATTTCTGATATTGTGGCTTGGACGCGTATATGATTTCCACTTTGTCATTCTATATGTGTCAAGTCATCGTGGCTTTTTTTAAAATAAAAAAAAAACCATAAATTGTGTTGTTTTTACTAATATGAGATAAATGACCAGGAAGAAGAGGATTTCATATGTTGTACGAGGACGTGAAAAGATGTGAATGTGAAGACGTGCAGATGCTTTGGTCTATTTTCGTGGACTCCCAAAAAGTTCACTCACTTGACCCGAAAGTAAAAGTGTAATACTTCTATGTGTTCTTTCTGATGTGGTTAATTTCACTTTAAATGAGGAATACACTTCCTACTTTTCCTATAGTTTTTCATATATGTATCATTTGTAAATGCTTAAAACAAGTGTAAGAACAATGAGGTAGCTGAAAAAAAAAAGTTAGCATTACAAGGATGTATATATTGAGCAAATCATCATGATTGCTGATCTTAAATGATTATAGACCGAATAAACTTTGTTAGCATTGTTATTGCTTCATAATGAGTCTCAAAACTATATTAGCACAAACATAACACAAAATGAGCTAAACTTAACTTAATTTGATCCATTAATCAAGCTACACATATAATGATATAATATAATAATAATGTCCTCATTTGAAATGACGGAATAGTCGTAAACGAATTATGATGACTAATTCTTTTTTCTTTTTTAAAATAATAGTATTGATAAATAGATTAAACTAAACCTAAACGTTGCAACGTAAACAACATTCTCTCCATACCATAAAATACATAAATTGTCATATGGGACAATCTCCCAATAAATTTTAGGGATAATTTCCACGGTACCCTTGAGATTTGCATTTTTGCCTATAATACCCCTCTTTTGTGATAAAAAGTCTTTGACCGATCAAAACTCGTGACTACGAGTTCCGAATACGACAATTCTTTTTTTAAAATCGTAGATC
>JAUEKU010000010.1:2402053-2416602 GCA_032274805.1 Gypsophila paniculata
ACACGAACCAAAATGAACCCCATTTGGTGATATATTCTTCATTCCCGCCCAAAACGCTATATATTCTTTAAAAAAACCCCATTTTAGCCAAAGATTCTCAATATGATTGCATTACAAATTTAGGTCAATTACCTTTGCAAGGCTCTTTTGCTATGTCTCCCCAAACATGGAACTCTAATCATTGAGCTAAACATGCATGTTCTGTGCACTGTTTCAAGGGACAAGGATTAGAATCTGCGAGTCGTTTCAATGAACCTAAACGATAAGAGGATGGGAAATATACCCGAATAGATAATTTGAATAAGATTGATCGTTTTTTAGTAGAAATTGAACCCTTCGTGTCCATGTGAATAAGGCAATAGCTCTTCAACTTCAACCCGAGCACTAGTGGAGCTCATACTTTTCCTGGATCTGCCTCGGTGGCTAGCCTCTACCTCTACCAGAAACAGACTATAAACAGGCCGGTGATCAGAAAACCTAGATTCTCCACGAACATAAGATAGTTGACGAAGCCCTTTCCCGTGCCATAAGATTCGATCACACCTTCATACATAAATCAAGCTAATATAAGATAGTCAAGCATTTTCTCCTCGATTAATCCACAAAACATATCCAACCAAAGGCGGAGAAGTTTGGATGAGAGATTGATAGCTAATAGACAAGATTTACCATGCCGGAGTCCTTCGCTTTTGTTTTTGATGCACATCGGCACCAGCATACCTGTCTGAGTTTTTTGTATACTTGTATGTAGGAGGAAAGTATATCTTTCCTTCTCTCCATCCCTCAAACACCCGTCCCCGTCTTTGCTCTATCCGGAGCTGTTAAAAAAGCCAAACACCTAAGGGCTTAAACTCTAATTTTTACATGAAATTCAACTAATCAATCAAAAATATGTCATGAAAAATGAAGGCATTTGAAGTACAATAACATGCCTGGTCATTCTCTAGCAAAGCTTTCCAGTTTCTCATTTCAACGAGTGCCTTAGCACATCGGTAGGAGAGTGCAATCCGATAGTTCAAATCGCCAAGCCAAATAACTCGGCTGCACCAAGATTCAATTTTGGTCAGAGTTTCAGAGAAACTTCACATTAGTATTGTTTTATAAGACAATTAAGAAGTTATCTTACTCATGTTCCAAGATTGTTTGCGGAGAATACTCATCGCCCATGTTTTGAACAGTGGGAAATCTAGTCTTTCTCAATATCTCCATGACATCGGAATTTCTCCTTAGCTCATCACCTTCCTTCTGCCCCGACGTTAGACGGGTACAGACAAAACAAAAGCTTGTTTGGTGCAAAGACATGCTGATAGATATCGAACCCTGCAAATATCAAATTTCATGATCAATTTCTAACTCATGACTCTTACTCATCCTAAATCCAACAGCGACCTTCAAGTTATAATTTCCAGCTTTTCTACAAGATAAATAGGAGTACCTTGTTCCCTAGATAGCCCATCAATCCTCTTCCGACACACGACACCTTCATATCTCGAACATCATCTCTCAAATCACTCCTCACCCAGACAGTGAGATATATTCCAACCATTTGCTTGCTTGCAACCAAACAATACCGCGACTGCTCTTTTTGGTTGTCAGACTCCTCCATGGGGAAGGATGCATTATGATACGACATAGGTGAGCAGTGGGTAATAGCAGGCAATTCACAAGTGTCTTCATCATCTGAGGAGCACCATACATGATCGCCACCCCCATAACCGAACATGACCCGGTCACAAACGCTAAATCTTCTATCAAGCTGTGATTGATGTTCCAAGATGTCATTATCCATCCTCATTGATTGAATTGACCGCCGATGGATAAAGGCTGAGGACTTTCGCCTTATTGATCCCTCAAAATCGGCATCTAACTCCACAATAGGGTCAGGGACTGGGGAAGGTGTACAATATCCACCAGTTACACCAGGTAGACTATTTAGAGTTCTCCTAATCAGTGCTGACCACTTCTTTGCCGGCTCATCGTCTTCTGTACCTAAGACATTGCCAGCATTCAAGGGAACAATCTCCTGAAAGCTGAAAATTAAACAGCAGATATAACATTTCCAAAAACACAGACAGCGATGAACTTTCGAATGATTTTGACTATAGGATGAATGATGAAACACACCCAAGAACATAAATTTCAGCCGGAGGTGATGTATGAAGCCAGTCCTCAAGACTCAAATGACTAGTAGGAGATTTTCCGGCCACATTCCAAGTAGCTACAAAGATCCTACACATAATGAAGTCGAGGCATGTATGAAAAACTTTCATGGATCTTTTAGTGGCATAAGAAGGCATGAGACAAACCTGTAATTTTGCATATCTGAGACTTGAGGGGTATCGAAATCAATCTTACTGCACCGAACATCATAACTCCTTTTGTTTGATCTTTCTGATGAGCAATATGGACCAACAAAAGAAACATAAGACTATTAGAGGAGCAATTATGGGGTTGATGTGTAAAGTTTAAGGGTAATTTTGAAGAATGTATGGATGAATAGATAAGAGTAGAGTGGTCCAAAAGCAAGGTACTGTGAGTCTGTGATTAATAATGAACCTGATTTGCTTTTCTTATTTGTGCATGCCTCTTTCTCTGAGAAAGTCTTTCTACAATCTTCATCACAACCTGGAAAAAGGGCCATTGAAGGTTGCTATGGAAATCACTTTCTAACAATAAAATCAATTAAATGCCACGTACATAAAGTCTAAGAAAAGACGGTCTTACAATAGTCAAAAGTAAACTACTATCCCGTAGCAAGAATCTAACAATCTATTTTATGTACCTTAATTTATTGCATGTCTTACAAGTTTTTAATGTAATCGTCTCATAAGAAACTTACCGTATAAGATAGAACAAATTAAATTCTTACACACATAATTGCTTAAAGATGTCTCAAAAATTGCAGATATATGTTTATTAAACATCAAATGACAGTAGGAAACCAAAATAGAGGTTAATAAACTTGAATCAGAAATTAACCACATATGAATGATATTGCACAGCTAACAAGAATTTGACCCAATATGAAAATCACTTTAATAAAAAAAATCATCATCATTTACCATTTACTAATCAAAATCAAACAATAAAGAGAAGGAGGTGCCTATTCCTCGGGACTTATTAAAACTAAGTTAAACTGAACCGAACTGAAGAACAAAATTATACTGGGAAGAGCTGAGCAAAAGTCGAAAAGGATAGGGCCTAAAGATAGTGAATTACAATTACCTTCATAAAAGACATTGTCTGCATGAAAGTCCTCAGCTTTTTTCTTGATGTTGAACCATTTCTTTACCAATGTCTTGGGCCATGAAAGCTTCATTGTAAAATAGTAATATTACACACAAATTCAATTACAAAAAACAGAGAAATTAATTTATGGACATTTTTGTAGTACACACTACACACCTTGCTGTTTTTGGAGTATCCATCTGTCACCATTTCAGTACTTCACATAGAACCCTTTACTTCACGCAAATTCAATGCTTTTTTGGTGGTACTTAAACTTGGAAGTGTTTTATTTATGACACAAAATAAATATAAAAGAAAATACAGAAAAAAAAAAAAGGGGAATATATGCAATCTTTCCAACAATATATTATTGTAATGGGGTAAATATTTCAATATTTACCCAATGACTGATAGGAAAAAAAATATAAATACGAAGATGTCTTAATCTAGTGATTAGAAGAGAGGTATCATGAACAATAGGTTCCAGATTCGAATCCCCTGCCCTCCACAAGAAGAAGACGGCGACGACGACACCAATTACTGAATGGTTTCTTTGTTCTTATAGGTTGACTGCACAAAACCCACTCAGTCTCTTAAAAGCTCAGTGTGAAGCAAATGAATAACAGGTGAAAAACAAAGAGGAGAAACAGAGGTGAAAAACAGAGAAGAAGAAAGATGGAGACAATGAAAAAGATGCTTAGAAAGAGTAGTGTACTAGTTTGGGTAACAGAAAGAGGTGATTCTGTGCAAAAAAAAGAAGAGTACAGAGAGAGAGAGTGTGTGTGTGTATAATCTCCACTTCTTCAAAGATTGGGCAGTATATAATGCTGTTGGTTTGAGCACAGCATAAGTATCGAAATCCGAAGAGATTTACATAACTGAAATACACCAAACCCGTATTCTACTACATCCGTTCTTACTTAACCCATAACTGCACATCTGAATCATTTAACAGGTCTAACCGAACGCACCCGAAGTCTTTGACTATAGTATTCGTTTTTGGTGTTTGGGTCAACACTAGAATTCAACAAATGACTGTAGCAAAGTGCTATAAAATTGATCTTAGATGGACAACAATAAGATATCAAAGACATACATTCCTCAGTTCCAAGAATTTGATCCTTTCAAAAGACATCCTCCCTAAACATGCATAGATAAGCAAAGGTGTTCATATAAAGTGCAATTTAATTACATCCATGTAGGATCTTGTTTACTCAATTGAGTTACATACCTAGACAATGCCATGTCACCCCCACTTGACTCAATCATACATTATTAATTTTTTTTAATCTATTGTAAAGCACTAAATCAGATTTGGATATCCTATTGGGTTGTTTAAATACAGATATTTTATTAATAAAACTAGGTGCAACATAATAAAAAGTACTATAAAAAATAAAAATAATTCTAGTTAAATCACTAATTTCAATATTTTGGTATGAGCTTACAATTGGTATTTATTATCGATATTACTTTGACACTTCATTTTGATGTCGTGTCTCATGTTCGACACTCAGACATGACGCCTCGATACTTCATTTTAGACCAAAAACATGAAACTTTTTTCACAAAATAGCGATGTCAATATTCAAACACAACTCTAAGTAACATACACCATGATAGTTTATTATAAAGACCTTATTACATGAAATCAATTCATCTAACCTGCAACAAACTCATTTCAGACTATAATAATTAAGTTTCCTACCTTTCATGTGTCTTTGGCTTTTTCAGCTGTATTAAACCCCCAAGTTAGGGCCAACACCAAGACACCAACTTTTACGCTTCACAAAAATGGCAAAACACCATATTAAATAGACTTGTTGTTTGCCATTGTCTTTAGGTTTATTTTTTGTATTAAGAATCCTTTGCTAAGAAAAGTGCGGGCATGTATAAATATAGATCAACAACAGTAATATATAATTGATATCAATCTAAATTCTCGTGAATAAAACTTCCTTAATTCTGTACAAAAATAGGTGTAACAATTACAAAGTCGATTAAGAGTATCTCCTATTAAAACATTAATAATCAAACACCAAGAAAGTGATCTCAAGCAGCTCAGTATAAAATCCTAAATAATTGAGAAACATATCTAATTAAAATGATATTTTGTAATGAAATTGGATAAACCGATCTTATTCTCAAATAAAGGAGACTTGGTATACTTGTGTCATCTGTAGCACCTAAAATTATCATAAACGTTAGCCTGATTGAGAATACGCTGAAGCTCGAATACAACTGTTACTCATTGCAACAAATCTGTGTCGTAACTTGTAACACTATAACAGGCCAAGTGATAACGTGAGTTGATTTTTGAAACATAATGACGTGATACCATTGGGTGCAAAAATATGGACTACGACTAGCCAAGTAGCCGACTCTAGCATGCGACAACAGGGTTAAGGTAACCTATGATGTATCAGTAGAAGTCTTGTGAACATGCCTGTTAGCAAGAATATGATATACTAGAGCAGTAGAGCTAAAGGAAAAGAACAAATGCCCTGCCAAAAAGTACTGCATATCTTCCTTGCTCTTTTACAGTATAGTGAGTACCACAGTACAACCTCGGAAACTTTCCCATGTTATTACAGTACATCATAATCATAAATGGTTTCCCTAGGATTTTCGATGACCAAATAACGAACGAAATAGACAAAGGGAAGATTCTAATAATCAATACTATCACCTATATCTAAGTCAATAAGATGTAATTGTGACTGTAGCATGTGGTCAAATGGCCTACAATCGGACAACTAGGGCCGAGATCAGGCCATGATCATTGATTCCGAGATCACAGGCCTAAGCTAGGAACATAATAAATCTATGAAGGCAAATAATCAAGTGACCTCAAGGACATTCAAAACGATACTGGTTTCTTACATAACTCTAACAAGCTCGATTACTAACTAATAACTTAGCCAGTGTCGTGTCTATGAAAGTCGTATGCACCCAACCTTACCCTTCACTACAAGTCTACAACGTAAAACAATCTTAAATGAATTTATTTATAGAATTGTTTCGTAATCACATACTAATCTATTCATTCAAAACTCAAAAGTACACCTTCATATCCACATATTTCTTTACATTAGCCATTTCCCTACAGAATTTAAACAAACGTAAAGAAATAGACGGATCAGTAGCGCGTTCAAGTAAGCACCGAAAGAAACAGGACAGGTAAAAACAGAAATACCCTCATTTGTGACATGCCAAGAGATCATAACGTTTCCGGGCCAAATGAACACAATCCAACCAATGCAAAACATCCGAATTCGGGTCCACCTCCGCCACGACAACATCCACCGTAACCCGAACCAAACCCCGAAACCCAGACACCCTCCCACGAACCCGAACAAACACCCCAAGCTCAACCCGACTCAAAAACAAACTCGCCATTTGCGCAATTCATCGAACACTTGATGTGCATCATCGAGAAAAGTACGCAGAACTCACCTAATTGAGCCGCATTATACACTGAACACACCCGGTCCCATCATCAATCAAAAAGCGGATTAATTTGTCGGGTTTGTGGTCCCGGGTTACGACAATGCCGGCCGCCTCGACTTGGGAGATTCGGGCCACTTTACGGTAGAACAAGGTGGTCGGGTCTTGGGTTAAGGCGACGACGTCGAAAGCGAGAAACTTTACGTGGATGTTTTGGAGTGAATTTTGGTTCATTTTAATGGAGTTTTTTTGAGTGAATTTTTTTGATGATGTTTTTGAAAATGGTGGTTTTTTTTGTTTGTTTGTGTTGGTTTGTTAAAAATGGCGGGAAACTTTGAAATTAATACTTTGGTTCGTTGGTCGGGTTAAAATACGAATCGACTAAATATATCGTACTTGTAAAATTATTCTTAGGAATTTAGGATGAAGGTTTGATTTCCGTACATTTTTATCTACTAAAAATTACTCCGTACATTTTAGTTAAAAAAATGATTTTTTAACTTTAATATCTGTGAAGTATGAAGTACGGAGTATAAATTAAGTCGAAAGAAAGAATATTTTAGTTTATTAAGTAAATAAAAGATCAATATGAAACATTTTATAAAGAATTCTGTGTATTTGTAGACTTTTATAATTTGTACAGTAATGAGTTATATTTTCCATTATTATTTTTCAGATTTCTAGTTTGGGTTTAATAATTAGGCACGACAAAAACCATTAATATATCATTACTCTGTATTCAGTGACACGATATCAACAGATAACCATCTTATCAAGAGCGCAAATAATAAAACAACACCGTCGTAGATCTGTTTGTAAATAAATGGTAACCATATAAATATTTATTTCATCACTTTACGAAACTTAGATTACAATAAACCTTTAAATAATTATCACTAATTCACAAACCACTCACAAAGCATTTACTTACGTGTCAGCCTCTCATTAAAAAAAATTTCGCCAAAAATTATTATAATTTTTACATTTTTTTGGTGAACTTTTTTATTTATTTATTGCCATAAACAAAATATACAATAACTTATACTTTTCTATATAAAACATTTCAAACCATAGCCTTTTTTATCTTTAAAAATAATCTCTTGTTAATAAATAATACGGAGTATAAATAAATCACAAATTAAAAATAATATTCCACTCAATTAAAAAAATAATACTATAATAACCATGCATTGTACGAAAACTAAACTAGTTACTTTAAATTAGAGACAGAAGGTGGTAGTCTATGAAATGACGTAAACACATTGGCAAATAGCAAGAAACGACGTCGTAGCGCCTAGCATAACACCATCCTTCAATTGCAGGAAATTCATTCAATCGAAAACCCTAATTTCATCCTCACAAATTCCACCGCATTCTCTAATCTTCACTTCCAAGGTAAATCATTACTTCACAATTGTATTTAAATTCATCATCATAATTTCATTGTCGTCATCATTCAAATCTTTTTTGTTTTGTTTCAATTAAATTGTGATTTTTCATGATATGTTTTCGACAGAAATTGAATTGAAGCGTAATAATTAGTATGAATTGTTAGTTTTTGTGAGAATTAAGGCTGTTGATTGATACAGTATGTTTTATGATGAATTTCTGTTATTTGTTGTGATGAAGATCGTTTTAGGTATTTTTGACAAGTGAGGATAAGTCTAGGTGTCGTTACGATATCGATAAACGATGATGAAATTGTGTGTGAAAATGTGTGATGTGATGAATAGTGAAATAAGCACAAGTTGTTGCTATGATTTTTGGGGGAAGGTTTGAGCTGAGATCAACCGAGAAAACGAGGTCGACAAGTGACTGTATGCTGTAAATGGCCGCAATAAGAGAACCGTCATGCTGTGGTCTCGAGGATATGTAATGAAGTGTAATTCTATTAACACTCTGTACTCGAGGAAAGGTTTTAGCTTAGATGAGCAAACGAAGTGAAAAATGTCGGAGGTTTGTGCTTCCATGTGTCAGGAGCTGAGTGTGCACTGAAAAGGGATTTGATATATGCAAAGATGCGCTAAGGTCGTATATTGAATTACGAAGTAGTAACTTAAGTTTAGAGAAAAGATTTGCGCTTGCTCGAACCGGCAATTAGTAAAAGGCACGAGACATTTGCGTCTGTGTATGTAGTAAATAATCAATGTATGATGCTAATGAGATCGGAAATAAGCAAGAAGAGGCGCCGTGGAAAATTTAATACAGGGTTGTCACTTGACAGAGTAAACGGTCATGAATTAGGATTGAATTAGCGAAAGGGCTAAATCTCGCGTGAAGTATATTATTGTTGGATCTGTTGGATTTTTATGCTGCATTCTGTGCAATTTCTTCCTGCTTAACTTTTTTATTTGTATTATTTGCAATTATGTTTCTAACTCGTGTGATGGTTCTAGTTCACAGAACCATGAAAAGGTCGATGCCATGGAATGACAAAGAGGATGACTCATCGTCAGATGAATCATCGTCCAGTGAATCCGAATCAGATGTCGACAATGGACCTGAAAAATCAGCACGTAAAGCATCTGAAGGTACTGTTTGTCAACTCTTATAGTCTTACTGTCCCTTACTGAATGATGCTTCAGCTCTTCTGTACTCAAAATAACACTTAGCTTTTCTCATGGAACTCGTCGTGATGATTATAATCGTTTCTCCTTTTCTGCTCAATAGTCACACACCATTGTAGATTCTTGAGCGGGTGGTAGTAAGGTCACTGTGAGGGAAAGAGGCGACGTATGGATTGAGTATTAATTATGTTGCCATCTGTCAATCTGCTTTTGCAGCCAGATCAGTAAAACGAAAAAGTGGAGGAATTGATTACGAAGCTCTGAAACGGCATGGGTATAAAGGGGGCTTATCTGTCCTCAAAGTGCCTCCTCCGAAAGAGGTGGGGAATCGAGACTGGTCGTGGTCTACTGGCAGGGAAAAGACTGGTGGAAAAACCGATGATCAAGAGACTGAAGAATCCTACAGAGAGCGCCAGAAAACAAGAGCAGCACTAGCAGACGGTGAGGAGCTCGCTACTGCAATAACACAAAAGGAGAGGAAAAGCTTTGCTCAGAAGGAAAAACGGAAGAGAGACCTCGGCCAGACTAGTAGAGGAAAGAATTATGTCGAAGAAGAAAAGAGGATGTTGAGGGATAGTGGTGTATATTCTGGGTTCGATATTTGAAATGAGCGAAAGCCGATATAAACTCAGAGAAGATCCTACTTGTATTAGATTGTGTAAGGATTACTCAAATTTTCTGTATGTTTGTAGGAGTCTATGTCACCGATTTTACTCTTTGTTCTTACAGGTAATGTGGAGTAGGCTTTGAGGTTTAAAAGCGAAGTTCATGTTCCGTTTTCTTTTCTAGTTGTCAATTTTTTTGTTGCATCTTGCATACGCGATCTTACTACAAGTAATGTTTTGTGCTTAAGTTTTAAGTTGAGCTTGACAGAGTACACAATTTTGCAACACTACGCTCCCGCATTTAATGCCCTTGCTCGGTAAAACGTACGCAACAAAAATTTACAATACAAACTCGTAATGAGAATTGCATACATAATTGTATCAAATCACTGCTATTTCACCATAATTAAACAGACACAAAATTTCTGGCTTAATATAAAGGATTACAACTAATCCACAAAATTTATGTCTACAAGTAGATATGTTCACTGCATTAGATGCTAAATAAGTAAAGTTGGTCCGCTGAGCTTAAGTGGTCTGAAACGCTAAACACACAGTCCTGCGGTGACCGAAAATTTTTCTCAAGCGAACTATGTACACGTACACCTCCATAAGACGATAGCCACATGTTAACATGATGAGAATGTCCCGGCTTATGTCCCGGCCTATATGCCTCAAACTGACCTCTCTGAAAATATTTTGTAGGTGCCTCAAAGTTCTCTTTCTGAGAGTCTCTTGTGAATGCCTCTGATGGTCTTTGGAGTGGTTCTACAACACCCACCAAACAGAGACGCCCCTGCCGCCCACCAATTATTCACACGTGACACGAAATCATCATCTGATACCCCCGTATTTTGCTGCATCATTTGCATCGTGTTAAGATTCTGAACAAATTTTTAGGTAATAATAGCAAGGTTCTGTTTGGTTTGATGGAACCATATTCTCAGACATTTTCAAAGGAAAATACGGAGTATTCAAGAGAAGATATTACTCCACTGTCTAGTTTACTTGTTTAGTACAGAAAATGACGAGAACAAAGTTGGAAACTCACCACCCAGTCCTTGATGGTCGGATCATAAATCTCACCACTGTTTGGATATACGACTACTGGCTTGGTTGTCACCTAGAGAGTATTGGAAGTATTAGCACTCAAGTAGTCAAGTGACAGAATATTTGGTAGCATTATTAACGGAGCATTTGGTAGGTTTCCGAGAAAAATTTTGCCCATCAAAACCAAACAAGTGAATAGCTTTCGTTTCCCAAAAATTCTCAGATGCAAATAAATTAAACAAACTATGGAGTATTACCTTTTTAATCGACAATATTAGGCCAGTAATAAATCTAGGAGGAGTGCAATTAATTCCCACTGCGACGACCTTTTTGCTTGCCTCAGCAATTGAAGCACATTCAAGCAAGGAATCACCACTGACCACATTGTCACCATCCTTTGAATTGAAAGAAAACCATGCAGGAATTTTTATACTTTCCTCATCGAGGAGATCAGCATAAGCCTGAACGTAGAAGAAGGTCAGTGAACCTCATAGACTTAATTTGCCACTTGCCAGAGACTTAATAGAATGTTAAACTCTACTACGGAGTCATGTCTAAGATGAAACTCATTTTGAAGCATAGTGTACGATTTTTAGTTATACCTGAGCTTCTAACTTATTTGGAATTGTTTCAAATGCAATCAAGTCGGCACCTGATTCAGCCAGAACTTGAACTCTTCTTCGATGGAATTCTTTCAAGAAATCGAGGGTCACCGTATCGCCATAGTTTCCACTGAGAATACCATGGAAAAAGAAATGTTAATTCAACATAGACTTTGGACAGCATGAAGATTTTAATTGAACCTGTGACATACCATACATACAGATGCACAAAGTTGTGTACTTAAGAAAGCGTAAGAAATTATTAACTATGCCCTTACCAGCCACATATCATTTGTTCATGACATAAATATCAACAATGACAATACTACTCATTGCCTTAAAGGCTTCTGTATATGTCGAGGTAAGAGAATGCACGTGAAAAAACTTATAACAAAAAGTATGCCGAGAATTACGACAACCGCCGCTACTTCACAAAAGCAATTAGTTGAGCCATGATGTTGACATTATTGATAAAATTTTGCAGTAAGCTACGCAATACAGATACGCAACAGTTAAAAAGTAGTAATTACATCCTTTAGAACTTTCTGAATGCGTAAAATAGCAAAAGACCACTGTGAGGGAACACGTAGACGATACTGGCGAGGAAAGAAAGACAAGTTTAAGATACCTGTATTCAGAACCATCAGCCAGATAAGCACCATAGCTACCCACTGATGCAGCAACCAAAATAGGGCGATGCTTTAAAATCTTATCATCAGTATTCCCTGATGAAGCTTTGCTACATCTCTGATAATATAGATCACGTGCCTCGCAGGCAATGTCAACACTTTTTTTAAGCAAGGCTTCACTTTCTTCTTGTGATAGGCCTTTGGCCCTGAATCCTTGAATGGTTGCCTATGACATGGAATGTAAAACAATTTTGAATCTTAAAATACAGCAATATCACCATAATGCCTCTAGTGCTCACGCCTATGCATGGGTATGGAGTTTGAATGTACGCAGCTTTACTTTGTATTGATCCAAAATGAAATTCACTGAGAAACGCATTGATCGATGACTACTTCAAGATATAATAATTACACGGAGTTTAGTGAGTTACATCTCTTTATTTCATCATTTTCAAAAGACGAAAATACAAAGTCTTTCGCTCAACTGAAAATAATATTTTTGGCTTCCGAGCTGAAAGCACTTATGTTTGTGTCTTATCATAAACTAGAATGAAGAAAACTACCTGATATGAAGCAGAGATTATGATATCAGCACCAGCTTCGAGGTAATCGATGTGAACCTGCACCACCATATGAACAACTCATTAGGTTTCATGGCAAATTCTCAAATGGAGTGATGAACAATAAATCTGCTTCAAGTTTGTTAATGAACAGAACCGTTTTAAGCAACTAAACACGAAACAAACAGTCTGCTGCAAGAAAGCTTCAGACTAGCAATACCACTCTAACCAACTAAATATAGATTGTTGTCAATCGTTTGGCAACAAAACATAGAAAATCATTTAACATTCTCCTTCTGTTACATTACACTATAGAGTAATTGAATATAATAACATCAGTAAAACGAGAACATTACCACTCCGACCGACCAATATAGATAGCGATCAATCGTTTGGGAACAACATCGAAAATCACTCAACATTCTCCCTTTCTTACATTAAACTATAGAGTAATCAAATACAAGCGCAAGCGCACATGTCATCCAGCTTAACTAGTAAAATCATGACAATTTAAAACTCGTCAGCATCAATATTGCTCACATCGACTCACTCCAAAGCAAAAAAAAAAAAAAAAAAAAAAAACAATAACTAGCTTATAATCTCCAAAAACTCCCACGATAATAAACTAACACCACCAAAATTTGAACATTTCACCAAATTTTCTGGCGCAAAACCCTAGATAATCAAACTTAAAACATTCTCAATCATAAAATCAAACTGAAATAGAAACAAAAAAAATCGAAAAAGACAATAAGTTTATGATCTCCAAAAACTCATGCATAATAATTACACAAATTCTCATTCTCATGTGAGACGGTTTCACGTGAAAAGGTTGCTAAATTTATTTTCTCCACAGATATTGCTTAGCCAAAGTAAATCTCAAGCATAATAAATTACACAAATTCTCACATGAAACCGTCTCGCATAAAAAGATCATTACATTTTTTCTCCACATATTTTGCTTAATTAAAGTGCGTCTCACAGTGCAAGACGGTCTCACCGCAAACCTATTGAATAAATTAATAACACAAAATTTTGAAACATTTCACCAAATTTACGAAGCAAAACCCTAGGTATTCAAACTACTTCAAAATACAATTGAGTTTATGATCTCCAAAATCTCACGCATAATACATTACACAAATTCTCACGTGAAACCGTCTCACGAACAAAAAAAAGACATTACATATTTTCTCCACATATTTCGCGTCATTAAACTACGTCTCACAGTGAGACGGTCTCACCGCAAACCTACTGAATAAACTAATAATAACACAAAAGTTTGAACATCTCACCAATTTTCCAAAGCAAAACCCTAGGTATTCAAACTTAAACTACTCTCAATCATACGATCAACAAATTTGAAATTAAATTGAAATTAATAAAAATTGAAAAAAAAAAAGCGAGAAATTATTTAGACCTGACGAATGAGGTGAGGAGAAGTGAGGAGACATTTAGCGCTCCAAAGAGGATCGTTGAGGTCGGCGCCGTGGTGCTCTAGCTCCGTCGCAAGTCCGCCGTCAACCACCGCTACTCCGCCGGAGTTCTCCAGAAATTCCACCATTTTTGACGACGACGATGACATTTTCGACGTGTTTGTTTTTTTTGGTTCGCTTTCTTTACAAGTTTGAGTGAGAGAGCTGACTGTGGGACTGAAGTCACTAGACTGGTACGAGGTATACGGTTTTAATATACGGATACGATACGATATAATTAGAGAAAATTTGTAATTATTCACTTATAAATATACGGAGTATTTTTTTTAAAATTACTCCCTTATATAATTTTTTTTTTGAAATTACTCCCTTTTAAAACACTTTTATCTAAAATTGCTCCCAAATTTCATTTTCGGTCAAACAAA
>JAUEKU010000010.1:2439440-2451637 GCA_032274805.1 Gypsophila paniculata
TTTTTTTGTTGGTTTATATGGTTGTCTGGAAGTGGGGAGAGGAACAAGGAGAGCTGATGAATGCTGATAATGATGTGGTACAGTTACTAAGGCATGAAAAGAGCACGCTATTTTCAGGCTTTAAGTTTAAGAGAACAGAAGCCCCAAAGTTTAGCAGAGACCATAACTTTGCTCATATTGTTTTGAATTTTAGACGTCCTTTATAAGTTTTGTGAAAGACCGTCTCTATTTTTAAATTGAAAGTCCGACAATAAATGAATGCATACGAAGTATTACGTATCTAGTTAGAGTGTAAAAGATGTGAAAGATTGTTGCTTTGTGGATAAGTTATAAGGTGGGTGTAGTCTGAAGTTATTTTTTGGGTAAAAGCTTTTGTTTGTGTAAAATTTATGCACAAAAAAAAGATCGGCCGCAACATGCAAGATCAATTTTTATGATTGACTAGTAAAATGTCAATTAGATTAGATTTTCAACATGATGATTCTTTGTAATTGTGACGATAAAATTGTATACAATTGGATGGAATGATAAAATATAATTTTGGTAATGATTTATTTACTGTGCTAAGGAGTATTTATTTATCTTTTTAGGCCAGATGAAATTATTCAAGGAGTATTGTAGTAAATGAAATACAGTGAACAGTAGAGTGTGAAAATTGAGCGTGCTTTTGATGTTGACTTCCCATTCCTTTTCAATAGGCCCATTCTTTTCTTACGTAATTTCTTTTTCGCCTATCTTTTCTTCACAACTAGCCTTATAATTGGGTTAGCCTTATAAAAAAAAGGTGTCTTATAACACGATTTGTGTTTCTAGCCATGTTCTTCTAAATTGAACTGAAATTAAGTTCAAAAAAATGGAGCCTTAAGTCCTTAACATGTTTTTCTTTTTGAGCCAAACTGGCACATAATTTGTGTTCACTTTAGTCGACTTTCTAGCTGTTTCTTTAGTTATTTATTGTTTGTAGATTTGGATGGAAAATTTTGGAAAGCAAATTAGGAGAAAAGTCATATGGAGGGAGCAAAATAGTTCAATGGCTGAATCTTGACCAAATTTCGTTCTGTTAGCATTCGATAAAATAATACTTTTTCTTGGCTGTGTGTCCATGTTTAACGAAAATATATGTAAGCTAGTTGTTGGGAGGGGGAAAAAAACCGTTATATTAGGTAGTGATTCGCAAAAAGCAAATACGGAGTATTTTTTTTTCATTAGGAAATCATAATGGATCTAATCCATCACGAGACATCTGCATTAGTAGTGATAAATGAAGTCGTTACACGAACGGCGTAAGGAGCTATCCCTCCAAGAGTCATTCCAACGACTCGAATCCACTACCTGAACATCATTCTTCATGTAAATTATGCCAAGAATTGAAAGGTGTGTTAGTAGTATAACTAACTAGACATCTTAATAACATTGCAAAATCATGCATCTATGCTGTATCCGGTATGAGTGTATGGGAATATTGTTGCAATGTTGATTAAGACTTGACTAAAACAAACAAGAATTCAAAGGCACAGTGATTTGGTATAGTAAATTAGTAACAGTGTACTTGGAGGAGACAGAGTTTTTGTCAAGACTTGTAGCATTTAACAGGACCACTACGCTTGAGACATTCTCATTCTTATACCCTCACATTTATCCAATTGATGATCTAGGAAAGCATGCTTTGTTTCCTTGACTGTTCCCAAATTCTAGTGTTGCTAACTGACTGTGGTTTTTGATTGTGATTACTCCTTGGCATGCCTCTTTCTCTTCTTCCTAATTGCTTGTTCAATGTGGAAGTTCTTTAGGGTCACAAAGGGTACTTAGTAGTTAGTTACCATATTGAAAGATGAAAGAGGTATTTTCGAGCGGACAATCCATTAGACTCTCCCTGACCTGAATTGTTAAAGAAAGGGGTTTGGAGTTTTGGACATAACATTTACATAAATTCATGAAGGCAAGGACTAGTCGACAAATTTCATGTTAGGCCCGACTATTTGGTCACCTCTACATTCAATCCCTTTTGGTACAACAGAACACATAGGGTGGTGTAATATTTCGATATTGTTAAACTCAAGTCGGAATATGAAGTGTCTACTTTGTATTATATTTCTAATTATATCTGGTTGTGTGTTCCTCGTCTCATTGCATAACATGAGTTGCATTCCCGGTTTCCCTTGTCTCAAAGTATAGCCTCAAGGTATATACGCAAATAACCGAATGAATTTTAAATAATCGTCAAGTTTCAAAAGGCTTTTCTTTTTTTTTTTTTACTTATGGTCGGGAGATGGATGGTTTACTAAACAGACAATAATTGTTGGATTTGTTGCTAATAGTAACTTAATCATAGTAACAAATACCAAGAACAATTGTACTCCATTCTCCTCCATAACTACTACAATCAATCAATCATAAAAAACCAACTTTTACTTTTTTCTTTTTTTACCTTTAGCAAAACTTTGAAGGTAACAAAAAAAAAAAAAAAAAAAAAAACAAAAATTAAAGACTACCCTTGGATCCTAGAACCCTTTTGTCCTTATATAAGTAGAATAAGTCTCTCTTAAGACAAATTATTTATCTTAACTGTAAAACGGGTCAAATATTATTTCATTTGTACATATAAGACTAGTTTTTTGTTTTTTCCTATGCATTTTGTTTTTGTATAATTTACACTATTTGAATCGTTTTAAGTTTTAGACATATATGCCCATCTTAAATAATTTGTGATATAAGTATGAAAAAAATACACAAAGGAGAGTACCTCTGTGTTTGAAAGTGTTGTGGACTGTGGAGTATAAAAGGGGCAACCACCCAACCTTAGCACCAAAAAAAAAACAACCTTAGAAAAACAAAACAAAAGAAAAACAATAACAATGGAGGAAACAAACTTAATGTTGATGAATAATAATGGAGAACAAAATTACAAGAGTAGTAATAAGCTACCAGAGAGTCCAAGATTACCCATGGAGTTTCTGTCAAGGTCATGGAGTTTGTCTGCAATGCACCTTTCTAAAGCACTCTCTCATTCTCTGCCTTCTTTAGTCACTAAGTCTGTTGCACCATGTTCCACTCCTCCCATTCTTGAGGAGGAGGATGCTCCTCATCCTGTCTTTGTTTCTGGTGATTCGGATGAGTCGAGACGCCTTGTTTCTGGGAATTCCTTCTCTTTTGCTTCCTCTGCTACTTCCCAGCTTGTTCTTGAACGTATCCTGTCTCAGTCTGTATGTTTCCTTACTTGTCTGTCACTGCTTGCGTTTCTTTATGTTTTGTTGTACTGAATTTTAGTATCACCCTGACATTTCTCAGACGTAGAAAAGGAATTTTAAAATGTACTCGATGACACTATCTTATTTTCCTTAGTTATGTTAGTAATGCAGAACACAATTTTGATCTAATGTCCACCCGGTGGCGCCCAATCGCTAAAACGAAGCATTGATTATGTTGTAATTTGAAACAAAATTTTGCAGGAGGTGTCACCAATGACATCAGGAAGACCATCATGTAGTGAGCCACCAAATGGAATGATAATTGGAGGTGGAGGCCAAAGCTTTTCAGCATCATCAATCACAGCTGATATGTTTGACAGTCCTACTGATCCTCTTTCTCCTCCTGTTGAGTTTGATAAGGTCTCTTCCTTCTTTTCTTTCTTCTTCTTTACAGCACAGTGTTTCTGTTTTCCCTTTTTTCTGTTCTGTGAGCTGTTATGAATTACAGTACTCGTTCTCTGATTCACGCATTTCTTTACCGGTTTGTTTTTTAATCGGCTTTTTAGGAGCGCACATGTAAGTAGGTGACATAATAAGTTTGCTAATTATGAAACATGGAATGAATGAATCATCTAAAAAGAAGACGTAAAAAAATGGATAAATAAGAGTTAGAATGATCCATTTTACTGCTTTATCTTTTTCTGTTAATAATGAGGTAATGACAAAACAATGAATTAAACTTAAAAAACCGCGCCTAAACTTTGCTGTTAACTAAGACATAATGTGCTAATTATGCCTATTATGGTGTAGTCCAAGTAATTAAGGAGTGATTATTCAAATGAGCAAAAGTATCATTACTTCCAAGTGGGTTTTTGCTTTATTCTGTCTCATCATTATTTGTCCCAGATATTTTTGGATTAGTATGGAATAAGACAAGATAATAAACTTGCTAAAATGATTGATGATATCCTTTTAATTTTGAAGTAAGCAATCATTCAATATAATTATCGATAAGGAATTTTGTTAGATTTTACTCCATATCCAAAAACTTTTTATTCGACCTTTCCGTCCTATTTTGTTAGACAGTAGGTTTGAAGATATGGCTGAGACAGAGTAAAAACACGTTTAAAAAAGCGTGAAATAAATCAACCATCAAATTTTTTTTTTTAATATACTGTAGTACCTTATTTTCTTAGATTTTTAAAATTAACTGAACTAAATTAATAAAATCAACAAGTCCTAAACTGGTGGTAAATTATACTCCCTCCAAACCATTCATTTTTTCCCATTTGATAATGGCACAAGGATTAAGGAAAACAATTGTGTTGATGAAACATAAAGTAAAGTTATAAAGTAGATTGTGTGGATGGGATTGATTGAAAGTTGACAAAAATAGAAATGAGAAAAAATGAGTGGTATTTTTTTTTTTAGGAAAATGAGAAGAAATGAGTGGTTTGAAAGGAGCAGTACGAAGTACTCCGTAACATAGTTTCCAAAACACAAAATTTCAATTAAGACGGATTATCCGTCTTAACTTTAAAACGGGTCAAATTATAATTTACTTGGCAACATTTTGATATTTTCTAGGCAATTCATTATTAGCTTCCTTAAGATATTTGACCCGTTTTAACTTTAAGAGGGATATATTCGTATTCACGAGATTTGCTCTTTGAAAAATAAAAACACAAAAGCCCCGGAGAGTAATGGAGAATGGAGACAGCTATGGGGTCTGCAGAGTAGTAGACATGTCAGCTTTGTTTCCTCCTAACTCCTAACTCTCTAGTACTGTACTGTTTTTCTCCCCCAATCACTACTTCAAACATCTATGATGGATACTTTGGTACGGTGTATTTAGCTAATTTCACAACAATTTGAGTCTTTTTAATTCGATATGACAAAATAATACTCGTATTTCGAACCATAATGTATTTTTTTCGTGGTAGTCATACACCCGACACACTCGATACCTTCATGATACGCATATACCCGTCACACTCGATTATTGGAGTACTATTTCATCCAGCCTTATCGGGTTTCCCATATAATATGACAGAGGATGGGGAGGCCTGTGATTGGGTTTTGGATAGAACCAAGAGTTCTGAGATTCTGAGGAGTCAGGAGGATTCAACCCCTCCTAGCTAGTGTAGCATGGCTCTGGTTCACTATATTGCATGATCTTGTGACCTTTGTCTACATTACCCATGAAATCAGTTTACACATAACACAATGTTGTATATGGACATAGTTAGTGGGACCCTTTAAAGTAAAACTCCCTCACATTCAATAAATTTACGACATTGTTTGGACACGATTATTAAATAGGTGAAGTAAATTGGCTTGGATGAGTGTGAGGAGAGAAAAGCAATGGCGATAAGATTGAGTATAAAGAAAATGTTGCAAATTTATTGAATGAGCCGTAAATGAATAGAAGGGATCATTGACATAATGTAAAAACGTGTATATAAACTGTGATTATGAAGTTTTGTTCAAGTGGTTTTAAAACAATTTTAAAGTGCGTAGTAATTTCTAAGATTAGTTAAGTTAAAATGGTGTCTTTCCAACAACTTTCCACTTATTTAAGTGTCTTTGTTTTCCCATTCAAATTGTTGATATAGGAGGAAATTAAATGTATCAATGGACAGAAAGGGGACAAAAGAAGCAAACCTGAAAAAGTAAAGATAAACTTGAATTTCACTTTTCCCTTGTTTGCCTTATTTTTTGTATGGAAAGAAATTCCTTTATTGACTATTCCTTTCTTTTCTTTTTCACCTTCACATTTACGACTAAGCCATACGAAGTATTTGTTTTACATTCGACAATTAATGAAGTCATTTAACAGTACGAGTAGTCGAGTAGGCGGTTAGAATGTGAAAGAAAATAACCGTCGTCTTTTTTAATTTTGTGCAAATTTATCGTGACTTGTGAATTGTGAAGATAAGAAAACAGACAATTCCAAAATAAGTAGGGTAATGTTTCAATGAGTCATGTTTAATGAAAATAGACTTTTTTTTTTTTTTTTTTGCTAAGAAAAGACCTTTGTAATTACTGCTAGTAAAGCAAGCCTAGTTACACAATTCCCTGTGTTATTCACCACCTCAGCTTTCACTCTTTATCTAGCTGCGGTAACTCTGCCCTGCTTTTTATTGGGTGACTTTTGTTGACTTGTACAAGTTTCCCTTCTCCCATTTACTGTCTTTTTTCACTTTTTTTACACATAGTTGAATCCAAGTATCCAACAATCAATCTACTCTTTCCATGCAAATTAGAAGTAAAAGTTACTCTGGACTAGCTGTTTTTTTTACTGGAAAGGTCTAGAGAATGTGTTGCTAGTTCGAATGAAGTATTTATATAATATTAAATCGTACATTGAGACTAAATCGCGAAATGAATTTTAGTGAGTCTGTGTAGTCAAATGTTATTACTACCATGTCAAAATGTGATCGTGTTATAAAGATTTCATAAGTCGTTTGTGATGTATAGCAACCTAGTAAGCGTTGTTTGCATTTAGCATTCGTTTATGCGCTATATAATATGTATCCTTTAGGCCTTTTTGTGATGCAACTATTAAGTCCCAAAAAAATCAAATATACCATTACATGTGAATACTAGTAGACGATACCATATAATGCCGAACTTTTCTAGCTGATTACTCCATCTATTTTCCAACCCCATCTCCATATAAGGGAAAAGAAACAAAAAGACCTAGAAAAGTTAAGATGGCATTATTTTATGCCATAAAGTGATTTTACTCATTATCTACTTGATTACTTTTCAGCAATAACTTATTTGTAAAGAACTTAATTGAAGTTAGCAAAAGGGTTAAAGTAAGTTGTGATTTGGAACAAATGTGCCGTTTTCACGCTTTCACAAAGTAAACTAAAGACAATATTAACATGTGAGTAGCATAGTATAGCATGCTGTGCCTCTCTTCCACCCTTCAAAGTACCAAAGAAAAAGACCAAAATTAAAGGAAGTTTGTCACTTTTGGACTTTTGGTTGAAATTGCTGTCTTTGGTGCTTACTTCAGACTGTATTAGCACTTAGCACTCTAATTCTGACTTCATCTTGGCTGTAAAATTCAACATTAGTCCATAACAAACTTTCAATCGGCTCTTACGTGGGATTCGTTAACGACAATGACGTTAAAAAAGATTTAGTCCTGGAATTTCCGTAGTTCTTTTGAAATGTGATGCAACAGAATGATCCACACAATTAATGTTTAAGTTTCGACTATTTTTTATGCGTATCCATTTCTTCTTAGTATTGGCCTTTGGACAACGTACTATCCGTTTTCTCTTTTTTTTTTTCCTTCATTGTCTTTCGCATTGACGATTCTCAACAATGAGTTATGTTGGCTAACACTATGTCAGTTTTGGACTAACCTTGCGTATGATGAAGCCGTGTAGGCCATAACATCATGTTTCAGTTTGATTTGTTGTACACGGACGCCCATTACATACAAGTTTTTGTTTGTATGAAGACTTTGATGTTTTGTTGATCGTTTTTATTTTACCAAAGTAAAGTAAAATGGGGGACAACTACGCAAGAATTATGAGAAAATAATTTAATGAAATTAGCGTTTCAACTTGATGGTTTGGTTTGCTTTGAGAAAAACAGTTGTATCCTCAGTTGACTTGACTGTCATTACATGCCAAATGTTTGCAGTATCAGAGTTCCAGCAATACACCACAGCCCTTGCTTCCACCCATCCGAGTGGCACCCCGGAGCGGAGGAACCACCCCATGTGCCGGTGCTGGTGTAGGATCAGTTGGGAGTAAGACAGTAGGGAGGTGGCTCAAAGACAGACGAGAGAAAAAGAAAGAGGAGTTGCGAGTTCACAACGCCCAGCTGCATGCTGCTGTTTCTGTGGCTGCAGTAGCCGCAGCTGTTGCAGCCACGGCAGCCGCTACTGCTGCGGTGTCTGGGGCATCTGGGAAGGATGAACATGCAGAGCAGACTGACACCGCCATGGCTGCTGCTGCTACTTTGGTGGCTGCACGGTGTGTGGAGGCTGCAGAAGCTATGGGAGCCGAAAGGGAACACTTGGCCTCTGTGATCAGTTCTGCTGTTAATGTTCAGTCTCATGGTGATATCATGACGCTCACTGCTGCCGCTGCCACAGGTTAGAATGCGTTCATCTATTTATGTTACTCAAATTCGGTTATGGTGTTAATAATTAATATAGGAAAATGGCCATACAACTATACAAGTAGGTATATATCGATGACTTGACTCAATGGCTCAAGTTTGTTCTCACTTTTTGTGAGCACGGAAATGTTTGTCATTGCACTAGGATACACGTTGGGGTACACATCCTAAAAACATACTCCACTGTTTGTTTTTCGAGATGAAGTAGAAATGTTTGAGAAATAAACCCAAAAATCAAAATATACTACAAAATGCTTCATACTTATGTACATCTTTACACTAGAAGTAAGACAATTCTTGAGATAAGTTCCGTGTTTTCATATGGGCTCATGTGTTGATTGAAAATCGCTTTTACAACGCCTGTTTCCTAATCGTCCGTCTATGCAGCATTGAGAGGAGCAGCTACACTCAAAGCAAGGACAATGAAGGAAGTATGTAATATAGCAGCTGTTTTGCCTGTGGAGAAAGCTATTGGCATAAAAAACGAGAATACCCACAGTCGAACCAGTAGCCATACCAGTGAAGCTAACTCGCAAGGTGAAAATTTTCTCGGTCTGTGTAATGAAGAGGTTCTTGCCAAGGGATCTGAGCTTCTGAAACGCACTCGAACAGGTAACTAAATCTACGCTCTCTTAGTAACTTACTAAAAGCTACATGTTGGCGTTGCAATAGTCAGAAATCAAGCTGATATATATTGCTGTTGCAGGTGATCTTCACTGGAAAATCGTCTCAGTTTATGTCGATAAAACAGGCCAAGTAATCCTCAAGATGAAGAGTAAGCATGTAGCAGGCACATTAACAAAGAAGAAAAAAAGTATGGCTGCCATTCTATATTTTCTATGACTCTACTTTTCATAGCATCAGATTACCGTCTTTTTAACAGTCGCTTGGTTTCCTATTTGCTCAAATCATCCTTATAATCCTGATTCTAAGTTAGATTTCATGTTTAATTGGTAACAGAAGTGCTGATGGAAGTCTGCAAGGACATTCCAGCTTGGACAGAAAGGCAATCCCTTGAAATGAGGGGAGAAGAACGTCGCTACTTTGGCCTGAAGACCATCTCACACAGAGTAATAGAATTCGAGTGCAAGAACCAACGAGAGTACGACATGTGGACTCAAGGTGTGTCCAGGCTCTTCATATTGGCTAATGACATGAAGAAAACTGGCACTTACCCCCGAAATGATACGCACTGGAACTAAGAGGAACTGTCGTCTCCCTCCTGTTGGAACGGGCTGGTACCTTGTTCACAGACGGTTTTTTGTTGATATTGACCCTCAACTCAGACGCTAGCAGTCGAGGAAGCAGATTATTATAGGGAAATAGGACTATTTTCTGCCTTCCCAGTACAGTGGCTATCTGTAAACATGTTCAGAGAAATTCGCATATGTGCTTTATTATATGGCTCATCGAGTTCTTGTGTTCACTGCTGCTCTCCTGTTCGCAGTTACTATTTCACGGCTAAGCAGATTTTCATTTTTCATGCCATTCATCCATTTTACATGTCGATCAATTCAGTTAAAGAGTCGCTACAAAGATCAGTAGTTGATAGCTTTAATGAAGCCATTGAATATTAGGAAGATTCACATCACACTTTTTACATGAAATCTCTTCTTTATCAACAATTCACGAAGCAATTGCATACAAAGAACACTTACTACAAGACATTAGTAGAAACTACTTGATTTGTTTGCAAAACCCTCGGAAATCGGTACAAAAAAAAATAAAGAACTGTACAAGGCATGATATTTAATGCAAGAGGCCACTCGTCTAGCTGTCAGTAGCTCTGAATATCGTAAGTAGAGACAGGAAGAGATTGATTATGTCAAGGTACAATGAAATCGCTGCCCAGATGAACTCGTCGTAAGTGTACCGCTTGATGAGGTTGTCGGTGTCATAGATGATATAGGCACAGAAGATGATGGATGCCAGACAGCCGTAGATCATCACCCCGACTTTACCTAGCGGGAAGAATATCTGCAAAACAAGCGTCATCATTAAAACCGGTACAGTGGCATATGTAGCGAAACTACAAGGTTCACGAATTAAGAGGGTGAAAGGGAGATGTAAATGGTGAAGTGTGGAGTTCAACGTACCTGAATCATAGCAAAGATGATGAGCACAAACACGGCCCCAAACAAGAAAGGACCGAGGAAGTTGAAGTCATAGCCTCGCTTTGCAGCCCAAAAGGTATACAGAGTGAGGCTTATAACAACTGCGGCCGTCAAAATTACTGACTCCAAAATAACTTTCCCTGTTACAACAATGAGACAAGACAACATCTATCATGTAGGAAATGATGAATGGAGGTCATAAATCAGTTTACAAGAATACAACCATCTAAAATCGAGTATGATGATTATATGAGAAACTCTACAGCTATGAAGTACAGAGCAATAAGCTAGCGGCATCCAAAACAATTTGAGACAGTAGGGGTTACATACCACTGGTATATGCACAGGTCAAGCCAACTGCAAACGCAAGCGCGATAGTGAAAATCCCGAGCAGCAGGTAGTTCACCGGGTGCTTCTGATGGTAGTAATACAATGGGCAGATCACTGCAACCCCCCAATACGTGCACTACATTAGTATTGCCACCGAATCTTAACAAACCTTACACGACCCAATTTTGTTTGTACACGTACTTGTTTGAATGTTTACGTTATACAGTAATATTTCAACTAGTACTACTGGTTTTTAGATAAGAAGCTGCAAACTGAGACTACGACCCATATTCGACAAAGCTCGAATAAGACCGTCCTATTTATATGAATATAGCACACTCAATAGGTGTTATACGCCTTGATTCATAGACAATCCCCGCTTATTTATACGCATATAACAACCTCACACAAGAAAGACTTACCGAATCCTTAACAAATCAAATCACTCGAAACCGCCTCAAAAACAGAGCATCATCAACTAAAATGCTACCATTTTGAGTATTACAAAATTGTCGTACGCATACGACAATAGACATGTAGAACCCCCACCAACTAAAATGCTAGTACCATTTTGAGGATAACGGACCCCAAAACGATCACACATGTTAATAAAAAATACAACGGTCTTATAACAGAATTCACGTAAAACGGAAAAAGAGAAAGGAAAATACCAATGAAAGGGGTGAGAATGAGGAGGATATAACAGGCAAGACCGCCACTAGTAGACGTGAAAAACTTCGAAATCGGGTCGACGGACACGACGACGGCAGCAACGGCAATGGTGACTAACAACTGAAGGGCAATAATGGAGTACACTTTGCGGATAAAGCTCCAACGAAGCTCTGGGCTTTCTAACTGGACTGGGTACAGCTGTTGGGCCGGCCCATTTTCGACGTCGGTTTTACTACGGTAGGCTTGATTCCACATCATCATAATAATTGTTCAGTTACTTGTGTGACAAGAAAGAGTGGAGGGTGTGATTAGTAAGTAGTAATTTTGTTGGGGGTTGTTTGTGAGAAGTGTGGGAATTGAGGGGGGGGTATATTTAATGGAGTGGGGAGTGAATGGAGAAGTGGAGAAAGTTCAGGAGGTTTTTAGAAGCGGTTGTTTACAAAGAAGGAATGAAGGAAATTTGTGTTGGAATTTTCATTCAACATAAAAATAAAAATAAAAATAAATAAAAAAATTAAAAATTAAAAAAAAAAAAAAAGTGGAGGAAGCGGTGGAATTTTCTGGAGGAATTCAGGAAGTTGTGAACGGAAGGTGATACACATACACAATGGGTATGTTTCAAAACATACACAACCAATTGCTAGATGACACGTGGCAAATATGATGAAAGGTTAAATTAGTCATTTTATATATCTAATATGGAAGTTGCATACAATTAGGATTCTTTAAATGTTTAGTTTATTTA
>JAUEKU010000010.1:2455328-2468366 GCA_032274805.1 Gypsophila paniculata
GTCCAAGAAGGTTCCACTCTAAAACCAATAGAGGGAGTAACCTCTAGCCTTATAACATAGTCAATTCTCTTCTCCTATCGATCTTGGTACTCCAACCATCACCTTAAGGTGATGGTTGGAGTACCAAGATCGATTATATACTCTAACACTTCTTTTAAGAAATTTTCATTCAATTAATCTCGTTTATAAATGTTAACTTTTATTAATTTAAATGATCAATTTTACACTTGCTATAGTACTGATTTTATTATTTAAAAAAAATAGTAGTAGGTTAAAATTGGAATGACGTGTGTTGCAATTTCAATGAATGAAAATAGATAAGAGTATAGGTTTGACAATACCTCCGATGATCCAACCCATCAAATCGAGGACCGCTTCAGCCTCACCATTCTGTCACCCGCTGCAACACTATTCATAGCAACGGCAGTGTACTAACCCCACTTCGGCACTTCTTTGACAATGGTCCTCCACACAAAGCCAAGTTATCGTCATAAGAACAGTTATCCAAGGTACCAAATTGGCAGTTGCTCTTCTTCAAATGTCAATCCAACATGGTGATTCTGGTGGAAACCGAAAACCTCTTGAGGAACCATTTTACGAGGAAGATCTTTCATCTCGGACAATGAAGAATGTTCCCTTCAAGGTTGCTGGACATTTTTCTGTCAAAAATGACGATTTTGCCAAAGATAAATGTGAAATCAACCACTCTGAATACAGTTAATATCCTTGGATTAAATTTTTTCGCACCCAGATTGTCTATATAAGATATCGTGAGTAACTAAGTATAGAGTTGGCTGAATTCGGATGATCCTCACTTGGGACCTGCATGGCGTGCCAAACGTGAGGATAACTTGTTAGACGGGGTATTGATATGTAGCCTTCCAAAAATGCTTGACTCGACTTTAAATCGTCTCTGATCTTGTCATGCATAATGGTATGCCTCACTAATAGAGCTTGCAAGAAAGACTTCCTAACCAGGAACAGAAAAAGTCATATAGTTTATTTTACCATGTGAGAATAGCTCAAGTTCTCGACTAAAAATAAATCTTAATTGAAGGTGGAGATCCAATAAAAAGTCATCATCTTTCCTCTATCAGACATGAGTTTTATACCTAAATATCGGGTACCTCCGACATTCTCGAGTTAGACAATGACCTTAGGAGCTGACCCTCCAACTGATTTACACTCAAATTGATAATCTTCAATCTTTGTTGAACTTTTGAGATATAGTGCCATCGAGATCGTAGCAATACCTCAACCCGGCAGACGTTAGGTGCACCATTGTTAACTCTGTGATTACATAAGCTATTCTTGTCAGACATTTTATTAGTGATCAGGCTAATTGAGTAACTAAAAGGGAGAAAACCAGAGGGCGTGAGCGACAACAAATAACATCGTCATTAAACTCAGAACCAGCAAACACCAACCTTTTAGCTCCATAGAGATGTAATTTGTCTTCGAGTAACTGGACTTGAATATAGTTTGGCTGGCATATCAATCTTCTCTTGAGGCCGGCGGTTGCCTGAAGGAGACTCCAATCTCGAACTCAATGTAAGCTGTAGGCTATTCCAATTTGCCACACTCATCTTATCTTGAAAGTAAGTGCTGGTAGAAGAACAAAGGAAATTAGCAACAACATGGTATGTCAAGCAGTGTGGTGTTATTTCCCGGCTCAGGAAAATTGCTGGAACTGCATGTTATTCTAGTCTATATAATCCATCTGCTCATCCGTATTGAGCAGTTCCATGTGCCAAAGACTCCATGAGGATGTCCTTTAGGACATCAAAGATCAGTTGGAGGTGATTGAAAAATACGGGTGTTGCAGAGCCTCATCCACAGTTAATCGATCCTCCTATATGAAGCATACGAAACCACTCAGAATCGAAAGATGCTTGAATGAGATAACAATGCAGAACAGCAAGGTATGCAAGGGTCACTAGTGTCGTTTGACAGGCTTAGTACACAAACTCATGTCTGATAGAGGAAAGATGATGTTTCAAAGAGGAAATTCTTCATATAAATGCAAATACACCTCAGATAGAGCACTAATAGTTACCCCAATCTTTCATTTAGGTTCTACCATTTTTAAATTCCTACCGCAAATTCTGGCCAATATAGTGAGCCTACATGGATTGAAGGAGCATATGCTAGTTTTTGACAACTTACCGGATCCCATCGTAACAGTTGCCGCACCAATCGCATGGCCAATACATTTGGAAACCTACCAAAAATTCAGACAATGTCATCAAGGATGTACAGGAAACAGATAAAGATGCAAGACACTGAGATATCTCTGACAAAGACGACAATTATTAGCAACATACCCCAATTTGAGAGGATCTCTATCTTTTATGAGATTCGAGAAGAATTCTTCAGAGCATTTCCATGAAGCTAATGAATCTTTAACCTGCAGGTTTTATGTAATATATGAGCATGTAAACTTGAAATATATCATCTTTGAAACTTGAAATATCTTAAATATGATAAACAATCTTCACGGAGCAAAAATTAAGTCAGAACTTTGCTTTCTTGAACACTATATTAGTACATGTTGAAAGAAACAAGCTTATACATAAATCTTTTGAGAGCTAGGTCATCAAAGAGAGTAACATGGGCCAAATGCTGAGAAGTGCATCAATAACATACTGCATAAATAGATTGGTATGATATCCAGATTAAGGATGGCAATGGATCGGGTTCGGATTGGGTGACGCTTCACCCGCATCCATCCACTACACTAAAAACACCATCCACTACACTAATATAAGGTAAACTAATATTGAATCAAGTGTTTTGAAAAATCTGTAACTAAATTTTTATTTGAATAATGGAAAAGAAAGAAAAATTTAATATTAAGTACCATATTTTTATACAAATATGTATATTTTCTTGTAAAAAAAAGAATATCGGGTGGCGGATGGATGAGGGGTTGGATTTAGCTTCATCCATCCATCCATCCATTTATTTCGGGTTTTCATCCACTCGTTTAAATCGGGTGGATGGATATTTAGAGGGTTCGGGGGAAATTGACATCCCTAATCCAGATGTTACCAACAGGCAATTTTCTTACAGCCGGGAAAAATGAAGGACAGGACAATAAAAGGCAAATTGGGAAACAATCAACTGTAGATGTAGAAGGTATGCTATCCAGAAAACTGTAGATGTAACACAAAATGAAGGGCAAAAGAACAAAAAGCATATCGGAAAGCATGAAAGTAGGTCCAGAGCACAAAAAGAACTCACATGGTCATGTGTACCACTTTTCGGATGAGGTTTAGGGGAGAGACCAGGAACTAATATGCACATTTCCATGAAAGACCTAAGCCTGGTAGCATGGAGGAACAACAACAGTACCTTAGTGACAGAATAATTTGACGTCGGCTAGCATTAACAGTCATACAAAACCACCAAGAAAAAAAAATTATTACACAATAGCAAGAGGTAAAACAAGAAGATATTAATAGGCAACAAGAGATTCTTGTGTAGAATAGGCAACAAGAGATTCTTGTGTAGGTTTCTTTGCTAATTTGAAGAGGTAAAACAAGAAGAAATTAATAGCCGGTCCAAGGGCAATTATTGAAGCCATAATTCCTGTTGTTGAAAGTTACCAGTTTCAATCACGGAAATACTTAATCTCCAGGTATTCACTATGTATGGGCAGTCATACCCTGTGATAAAAATACTCAGGACTCCAAGATAAATATCCGCTATATGACAGAGGACATAAAATGAATATGAAGCAAAGAAAAATAATCAACAACAGACGTTCTAAGAAGAACCGTATCCAGTAACTGTACGCAACACTTGATACTGTTAGTGAACTGGCTAATGACACCACAAAGGGCTCAGTGCAGTTTTTTTATAAGCCAGCATCAAGCACACAGGACTACGGGAGATGGCAGTGAACTTTACGTGTGAACAAAAGACAAATAAACTTAAAATTTGTATATTTCAGAAACTGCAATTACGTTTGCATAATTTAGAAGTCAAGGCCACAACAAGAAAGAAGATGTCAAGCACTTAGAAACGTGTTACTTCAGCCTCAAAATTAGTGATGGTACTCATACCTACCTAAAAGCAAGGTCTTTCAAGTCTTCATTCCAACCTTCAAGAAGCTTATCTAGAAGAGCATGCGACAGAGTACTAATTTGGAAAACGTCTGGGGAACCCAATACAATTTCCAAGAATACCACTCCAACGCTCCACATATCGTACCTGTCAAAAAAAGGAAAAAAATAAAGGCGACGTGAATCTAGGAGAACAGTGCGCTGCATCTATCTGTCTCATTGCTTTTCATCATTATAATTTTGTCTCAAATAGAAATTGGAGCCACAACTCAGATATAAGTGTACACTTTCATAGAACAATAATGAACTTACTTTAGGTTTCTGCTACTTGGTCCCTGAAACCAGCTAATATTCAACAGAGCTTCTGGGGGGGTGTACTCATATGTCTGTTCGGCTCTGTATTAGGAATTGTCAGCCACAGCACCACAAGTAAATGGGAGCAGCATCTCCTTGACCAAACAAAAAAAGGAAACAGAAAAGAAAACTCCACACGCAGGCATGAACTCATCAAGAGAAGGTCGATGCAGACTATATCTAGCCACTCTGCCATAGGTAAGGACCAAACCACACTGCCTCACAGGTAACTATCAAAGACAGAGCTTTTTAATGCTACTGCATAGGTCGTACGTAGTGTGCCTTTTCCACACAAGCAACCGAAACTTCCGGTCCATTTACAATTTTTGCCTGATTCCTGGAATTCTTCTAACTTTGGGGTGTCTTAAAGGGTAACAAATGGCAAAATGGTGTAGCTGTAAAAAAAACTTGAATTCGATTTTTCCTCTAATTAACAACTATGAAATTTCCAGAACACTGATCTGTAGTTTTAAGATAAAAACAACTCCTCTTTGGTTCTCTAGAGATGTAGTGCTAGTCCTATTAATTTTGTAGTTCAAGAGATAATAGATATAAACACATGGTCAAGCTTTAAATAAGGGCTATACAGAAAAACAAAACAATTTGTCCAAAGGGTTTAACAAGTAGCAACTTATCTAACACCAAGGAGGATATACTATGTATATGATTCCAGCTGAAACCAGCAAATCAGTATGCACTTCATAAATGCAACAAAAAATGTCATTTTGCATGCATTACCTGGAAGGGCCTTTAAATCCATATAAACGCCTCATAGTAAAGTCATCCATTGCGCTGCCGAAATCAATAATGCGCCTGACAGATGCAAGAAAAGGAAAAATAAAGCTTTGTCGACTAAAAGCTACTGGCTTCTAAGAGAATCAATTTATCAAGTGCCAGGCTGCCATCATCATTGCCTACTAGGATGGAGCCAGACAGACCATGGGGTAACTTAATACCCTCCCACCAGAAGAATATCCGCTATCGGCACTATTTGTAGTAAGCTAAAAACTATAAATGATATTCTTTGCTTGCATACATTCTGCCTGCACGTTCCAACTCTCCATTAGGGCTCCCTTTTAAGCATCCTCCTGTATCCAGATCCTCAATGCATATTACCATATTCTCTGCAGATACATACACTCAACTCAATAGTTAATTATAGAATGATATGCACCACTAATTCAATAAATAAGAATCAATGGAAGTTTACAAGAGAGACTCAACCACACTCCTAAAAAACAAAAGGTAACCACACTCCTCTTAGGCATAATCCAGTGTTAGTAAATTCTAGCCTAGTCTAGGGTGGGGGGGGAGCACATAATCAAGGAGTATTTTCATTTTGGTGTCACAAGGTTTGGTCTAATTTCACTTTGGTGCATCCACTTTGTTAACACGCGGTTTATGATATTCTCCACTTTAGTGACCTTAAGTGTAACAACCCCTAACATGGCCACGTGGCACATGTCACAATTTCTATCATAAAAGCAATAGCGGCTAGCCGGCTAATCACTTATTAGAAAGTTGCTTGTTCCAGAAAGAGCTGGGTAGAGAGGCAGTGCAAACATTCAATAGACTAGTCATCGCCATTAAAAATAAAAAATAAATGAAAAAAAAAAAAAAGACCCTCACCAGGTTTAATATCTCTGTGGGTAATGTTTCGATCATGACAAGACTTGAGTGCCATCAACTGAGTCATGTGTAAAGAAGCATATCAATATTGGAAACAATTGGAAAGGGTAGAGTACAACATGCCGCAAACCATTACTAGAACAGTTGCCGGATAAAATATTGAACAATATGTGCAACCAATGATCAAGTGACAACACGCGACATATTTATAAGAGCATACCAATTGCCAAACAAGATTTCGCATTTCATCTTGTCCGGCTTTTGTTGTCTTCAACCAATGCCACCATTTTGATGGGTGTAAAACTTGAGCGTGTCCAGCTCTTTCAGAAGAGATTTCATAGGCATCCTCGGTTGTATACATAAGCTTTGACAAAGATATGCCTTCGTGCCTAAACACTAACCATATCTCATTTGATTGGGACTCAAAAGATTCCATATATCTTGCAATATGATTAAGCCCTTCTTCGTAGACCACAGTCCAAGTTCTATTCCCATCTATGAATGTCTCTGCAGTACTCTCATAGTCACCAGTCTCCTGAACAACTACTTTCGCTCTTTGAAAGGAACCATGTGAATAGGGGCCAGAATGATTCATGAATGAGCTTGAAACTCCGGAAGGTATAAAGCCTCCTAGAGATGTAGAAGCATTTAAGAATATTTCACCAAAATACTTTTCGCGCAGACCACTTAAGTATACTCCAGATCCTCTCTCCACCTATTTGATATAGAACAATGGTTATGCTTGTTCGTAAATAAATTTAAATACATTTATCAATAAAGTGTATACAAGATACAGCACAAACAAAACCTAATAGATCAAAGTTTCCCAAGGTGGTGATGAGGGGTGGGAATAAGGGAGGGTACACCTCCCACCTTTTGTAATCCAGCATTACCTCTATGTGGGAGTAACAATTCCTCCATCACCTTCTCTTTCCACCATCTACTACCAACACTCACCATTACTTTCCTCTTCTTTGTTCTAACGATGGACACCAATACCCAGATAATTATCCCCAATTCAAGCGAGCCCTTAGTAGCAAATAAATATGGAAAGCCGATCCACTCAGTCAATCAAGGCTGGACTAGTTCAGTTATAAATTTGAATGTCTAGTAGATCAAGGGATTGCATGTGCAAAAAGTTATTCACTATATGCAGTGTGCTCAGGGGCAAACCTTGATTCTTATTAGACATGACATCGACATAAATTCCATAACATTTTAAAAGGAAGTCGATGGATACTTGCTTGCCACCTAAGCTTATGTTGCTTTCAATTTAGCCGTGTAAGCACGCTGATATGAAAAACCAAACCATTTTGAGGATGGATAGATAAGTTCACAGGAAGTTCAGTATGTACCATTATGCGCTTTAGAATAAACATTTTGTTATTTGATGAACCATCAGGACAATCGTGACTGAATGAGGACTCCCCAGAAACACCATCACATGAATCCAAGTTAACATGGTATCTAGAGGAAGTTTTGTCTTTCTGATTCTTGTTTGAAGCATTTTCTTTGCGGGAACAATTCCACTGAAAAGCCAACCAAACTTCACCATATGCTCCACGACCAAACCTCTTCCTTAGCACATATCTATCATTCATCATAAATAAGATTAGGTCACCAAAACGTGAATATGCAATATATGAAGAGTTATCTATTTATTTCAGAAGAAAAAGACAACACGCTTTTGAAGTTGTTTAAATATTGGATCAGCACAAAACAACTTAAAAAAATTGCAGGGTTCTTACTTCTTACACAAAAGGGTTTATGGTTAGATGTGGTAAGGAGTCTAAGGACTCAAAAGGGCTGGGATGGCCTTCAAAGTTCCATGTCAAAAACTCATTAAAAACCTTCAAGCCTCGCTACATATTACATTATCATAAGATAAGTCTTACTAAAAGTTGCTTACATTTGTCACACTGATAGATGGGGCCAAAATAACCATGCATCATTAACATGCTACCAGCCCACAGCTTCTGCTGATCTTTTTACGCTAATTAAGATCACAATAGGACTAATAGATTTATCTATCCTTTTCGGACTTCCATCTAACGGAAACTTAGGTTATTACAGCAGTTCATCTCTAAAAGCACATGAAAAAAGACAACAGAAACCAAGATATTTCACGTTCCCTCGTTTGGAAAGAATCAAAAGATGCAATAGACTCACTAACATTGAGCAAAACAGAGAAAGAAAGAAAAAAAAAAGGCTATACACAATACCTCGACTTAGGTTCAGTGGGCGCAAATGATCCAAGATCAGATCCAGCATGCTGCAGGGGAATTGATTCTAGCAAAGCAAAGAAACTAGAAAGATCTTCAGGATACATTCTGTCATATCCACTTCCATCAGAAATCATCCCAAAATGAAAGCAAAAGTCATTCTCCTCATTTAAGCCGATAGATTCTCCTAAATCAAGGTCAAACCATCACACTCCAGCATATACTCATAAGAGTAATACAGTACTTTATAGTATAATTGTGTAAAAATTCACCATTGTTAAAGATCATGGAACGTAGCAGTATAAAAAAAAAATCAATTACTGTATGATACAATGCAGATCAATCATAAAACTAAAACAATCTGAGAACAAGTCCCACTAACCACAGCTATGGTCGAACTGCCCAGGGAGAGCATAACGGGTATCATAATCATCTTCAGGGTTTTCATCTTCCTCATTGCTAAGAATATCCTCCAATTCTTTCAGATTCTCATATAAATAGTAGCATCCAAAATGCCCATACTTTCCTTCAATCTGAAGCAAGAACAACATTGCAAAGTCTTTGAAACTTACACCATTAACAACTAATAATGAAACAAAAGAATCTACACAATGAGTCAATGATCAACTAATATTTTCATTAGGTAAAAATGATACAGAATTCCCAACGTGAAATGAAACTTTAGATACTCCTATTACAACATCTGCTGCACTAAAGACTACATAAAGTATGATGCAACAGGAGAAAAGTTTAGAATAAAAACATACACCTGTCAACTTTCAAGCCAATCATATTATTCACTTTATGAGCAAGATGAGTGAGTAAGCACAATATACATAACATATAGCAAGGTTTACAAAAGTTAACAGCAGAAATTATGTATGCTAAATATGGTAGTAGACTTATGAAATGATATTATAATCTACCCTTGGGGACATAATCAGAAACGTAACTTTATGTTTTATTGCGCCAGCTATATTTCACAGAAAATTTCGTTACTTAAATGAATAAATAGCAAATGTTAAGTAATCTTAAAATGCCATTTCATACACACTTACCAATAATCTGTCGAACATTGCAACAAAAGGATGAGCATGTTCCAGATGAACAAGGCCAGTGGGTACTTCTTCGGCTAACATTGACAAAGAAAGAATAATGTAAATAGAGGGCTAAGGATATAGGTATATAACTTACTAGTCATAGAAGACAAAATCATCGTACGTATGAGTGATGCCAATACACGTAATAACTTGGTCTGGTTGGATGAGTATGTCCAATTTTATTCACTCATAACATCTTGGGATATCTTGTATCAGCGGTGTTCGCTAGTACCATAACACAAGTGAAATATCTAGAACATTGCACTATTATCTATAAAGGTAGTAATAAGTATAAAGGGATTCATAAATATCCACTAGTAGAAGTTTTTATGTACAGCTGTACAACTAATGTTATGCTTCATGCCATAAAATGTTTATTAGGTTAAAACAATAGGACAATATGACCTTGGATTTCAAGGATGCATGGGAAGTAACATTTCAAGAACAAAAAATCAAAATCAAAACAACTGCTAGCCTCCGCAGTGGTGAACTGCAAGCTATGTTTGAGACGCACAGTTTGTTGCATCCACTACAATTAGAGGTGACTGGTGAGGCAATGAATTTATGCCTCGATTCATAACTAGCCAAAACATTCAGAAAGAATATAGACAAACCTATATATCTCAATGGAACAACGGCAGCAGCCATGTTATCCACACTTCCTCTTTCAAAAGCAGTATTGACTATGCAACCAGCTAAGGAATCTGAGCAGACAGAAGAGATTCGTGATCGTGAAGGGTCATCATTCCGCACTTCCCATAGCAAATCACAAACATCTTGTGTATCCATTGCCTCAAAAACACCATCAGATGCAGCTACGAGGTAACTATCATTCACATTCAAGAGTTGCCAATCTGTCACCTCGGGAGCAGATGAAACACCAAATCTGAAAAACCAAAAATTACAATTATATCACAGCTTGTTAAGTAACATGTTTACCTACATAAACAGACGATGTAAAGCACAGAGCTAAAAGACAACTGTTTGAAGATGATGGTAAGAAAAACCAATGCGATCAACTTCGTCCTAGAAATTTTGTTGTAAGCAGATTTTCAGAATCACAGATCACCGCATGCATCAAATTAAAAGTGAATTCGAGAGTTCTTCTCCTCACATGTAGCTCACCTTTTGAAGGATACATCACCAATAGCCCTGGAAACAGTGAGTAGTCCATTAACCCGAGGAACACCACTCCACTCCGTGACATAACCGCCAGCATTTTCAACTCGGGATTTCTCATCATCTCTGTCAGGCCGATGATCTCTAGTCAATTCTTTTACCATTAAGTGTGATACTGCCTCGGAAGTTGCCATTTTACAGCTCTCACAATCCTTAAATCGCAATATTAGACCCTCGCGTCTCTTTTGCATATACATCCTTACTGCAGTGGCTGCAATATTCAGCGTCGTCACTTAGAGCGGCACTCGGCGAACAAATAAGATGTCATAGGACACTAATAAAGTCTCAAATGCTGATAAATGATATCTGAGCCCAATTTATTTTGAAATTCAGGCTTTGTTTGTGAAGTATACTAGTGAAAGAGAGGGGAATAATCATTTTCTAACAATTATACACAGCTATACACAAAGGTTTTGTTTGCAGAAAAGCAATGCAAACCTTTAGCATCTGCAGGAGACTGAAACTTTTCTGAGCACAGCAGAGCCTTTGAATCTCCTAAATTTGCAACCAATATCTGATCATCTACAATGAGAACAACGGTAGCCGTTGAACCTGAATCAAGATTGTATTTATAGGCTTCCTTCAAAGCCCAATTTAACAAATGTCAACGAAAAGGAAAAACAGATGATGGATCATCAATTACAACCAAGAATAACATTACTCGGTATAAAACTTGCCTTGGAAAACCTTGAGTCAATGTCAGCCATTGTTCTCAATAATGCTTCCTTCAAAATTTCCAACTGAAATGATTTTCCAAACTTCTCTGACGGTGTATCACTAACCCTGTGAAATTGTTGAGCATAAGAAAACTCAGAAGTGCAGTTGAAACTATTCATCCAATGCCAGCTAGCATCCATCGCCTCATAGGAAAAAATGCTGAGAAAAAGAGGGGAGAATGGGGAAAAGCTACAGATTCTCCTTCACTAGGCTAAGTAAACCACCATTACAAAGTCCCAAGTTGCGCAGCACCAGCACCACTGAGGGAACCTAGTGAGTTGAAATGAAACCTTAGAGCGATTGACCCCCCACCCCAATGTCTGAGCTTGCCCGTTCCTCACCTAGTGGTTGGCAAGTCTTGAAAGAAAAAGGTACAATGAACCACTGAATAGACAAGAGTAGCAGAGTGCTTATCTAACTCATAAAGTATTGCAATTAGGCAAAAAGTTATACAAACAAGAGTTCAAACTAACCCAACAATAGGGAAGGGACGGAAATTTAGTTTTGTAGGAGCCAACATTGGGCAGTCAACAGAGTTGGATAGAACATATGTTTAGGAGATGAAACAACAGCCTCCACACATCAAAACCATGTCTTCCACGTACCATCCTCATAGCTTATGACTACAAATATCATCTATTACTAAACCCCACAAAACTTTTCTTCTACTCCGTATCATTTTACTAGAGGAAATTGAACTCAGGCACTATTTACCGGTCCCAACTAGTTATGTAAGCATCGAAAACAAAAGGACGTAAAAACCTTTAGTAGAGATCACAATATACCAGAAGACAGAAGTACATGATACTCCGTATATCATAAACAACAGTGAAAATTGAAACATACTCTGTTTACAGTACCTCTTCTGTTCAAAAAGATGTGAATCATACAAATGAGAAGAAAATGTCACAACTTCCTTGTTTGACACTCTTCCAAAGGTTTTCTTCAAAAACGAAGGGAATGTTGCATCAAGAAGAAAATAAGTGTGCAGAATGAGATACTCCAGCAGCAAATTTGATGCCATATCACTAGCTTCAGACCCATTATGACCGTCAAAAACAGCAACAACTCCCACAACAACCTCCGTTAGTCCACTTGCACCTGTTCCATTCCCATCCATTGTTACAAGAACAACACCGAAGCATCCAAAAGACTGAAACATTCATCATTATATTGTAAGTCGAAACTAGTCCATTAGATCACTTAAAACGACAACCTCAAACAACATTCTCCCAAACATAAGCAACATATTTGTAAATAAATCCCGTCAAACATTGCATCCCTCCCCTTCGATCCACATTCCTCCGTTCAAACAAAGGTTTAAAGAGTTTATGACAAACATGTAATATTTAGGCGCCCGTGGATAGTATTCCACATTCCACCGTCAAACAATGTCAACTCCAACCAATTACACATACGCAATAACTACCCTAACATAATCTACGTACACGCTACTTTACTTGCATCAAAGCAAAAAAGCAGCCAACATTTCTACACCGTCAAATAATCAGATAAACTAATAAATCAACTTCACATTGCTACATCCACACAATTATCAAACCAATCACATATAAATAACAACTACAATTAACTAGAATTTTGGTAAATTTTCTAATTTCCTTTATGATGTGTTTGGGAACTTGGAAGTGGAATTAAATTTCGGAATTGAGTCAATTCCAATGTTTGGGAAAGATGTGGATTTGGAATTGGAATTGGCTCAATTCCCTCTCAATTCCATCCTAGTTCAAAATGTGGTCATTTCAAATTCTA
>JAUEKU010000010.1:2468466-2489942 GCA_032274805.1 Gypsophila paniculata
CGGTTGTCCAAAATATAAGTTAAGAAGTACGAAGTACTAAACAATTATGTAACTTTTACTCAAATTAAGTTATATGATCTAAACTGCTAAATATCATCGATTTTTAATTTCAATGAAATTATTACATTTTGCTTTGTATGCCCGTGCAACTTTGCACGGGTTCTAAACTAGTTAAATATTAACCCAAAAACATGAACTTTAATTGAAAAATCCAAAATATATATGCCCTAATTGAAAAATATCAAAAATCAATTACAAAAATTCTATGGAGCAATTAAGAAGCGTATAATAAATGATAATGTAATTAAAAAAAAATACTTTCTATTTTCGAGATTAAAGTGAGGGAATCTAAAACTGGTAGTTGGATAAGAAAGAATTTGTTTTGTAAATTGAAGGAACCTGATCGAAATTGTTTATAGAGTAAAAGATAGTATATTTAGGTAAAATCTAAGAAATTTTCAACCAAAAATTAAAAGTTTTCGGAGGTAAGTCACAGAGATAAAAATGGATAGCAATAAGTAGAAGAAAATGTTATATAATATAGTAATTTCAAAAATATATATTGTAAGGTATTAATATTCGAATTTTGGGGTTTTAATTTAAAATTTACCTCGCAATAACCGCCAATTTAACTAATCTATGTATATATATATATGAAGCTGAGTTTTTTCGAGCTTTCTTCTTAATTCAAGGGATTTTAAACCAATCATATTATGCCATTTGGAAATAAATTGAATTATTTAAATAGGGTTAAGAAATATTATTTTAGAAATAATTAATTATATGAAATATTTCTTTCCTATTTTAACTACAATATATTAGTGAGTTTTAGGTAAGTCATTGAATTTCAAATTTCATAAAACATGTTTGTCAAAAAAATGTAAAAGTAACATCATTAGATTTGTATCGAAAAATGCTATCAAATGAGTATATAATTCATAGTATTTAATTGTAAAATAAATGAATTGATTTTGAAAAAAAATGGTCATATCGTAATATGTATAAATCTCCCACATCGACGCTTAAACAAACTGGACTAAAGAAAACTAATAAAAATTAAAAATTTGTTCAACAAAATAATCACTTAATTGAGCTAGATCAATGATTAGTCAATGATCACGGCCTAAATAAAATAATTTTTTAGTGAGTGGGTGAATGTGAAAATTTTTAGTCACTTTTCTTTTATTAATTGTACTTAAATTTATATTTTCATAAAATATATTTTTGAATAAAAATACCTTAAAAAATGTGTACTCATATGAGCCTACAAGCCTTACACTCAATTGTATTTAGTACAATTACAATAAAACAATTGACTTTTGAAAGTATAACCTATATATCACACTATATATTTGTCTCACATCGATATGTTAACAAAAGTAGTTTTAAAGAAACTAATATAAACAAAATTCTTTAAATAAAGCCTATAATAGTTAATATAAAAATATATAAATACATAATATATCAATTTTTATTTTTATTTTTAATTAAAATACATTAGTAGAGTTTTGGTAAGTTTTAAAATTTTAATTTTTGACGAAATTTATTTGTTAAAAAAAATGTACAAGTAATGTCATTATATATTTTTTTTAAAAATGCGATCATACGTGTATAAATTCATTATATTTACTTCAATAAAAAGAATAATAAATTATTGAAAAAAATAACTTATATCGTAATATATTAATGTCCCAGAACGGTATTTAGAAAAGAGAGTCTAAGAAATCTAATACTATAAAAATAAACTTTGAACAATATAATAGTCACTTTACTGGAATAGGGTCAATAATTACCTAATGACTATAGTTTAGATTAATAATCCATTCATGGTTAATATTATTAAAATCTAAAAAAAATTACTTCATTTAAGAATAAATAGTTAATTAATTTTTAAAAATTAACTTATCCCATCACTACAAATATTTATCCCACAACGATCTATAAACAAAAAAAAATCTAAAATAACCCAACTTAAATATAAACCTTGATTAGTTTTAAATATCAATTAGCTAAACGGGTCAATGACTAAGCAATTACCATTGTTAAAACTTTTAGTTTTTCCCTCTGTTGAACGGGTAAATGTGATTGTTGATAAAATATAAAAGTGCCATAATATTTACTTATTTAATTATTTGAACTAAAATAAAGGTTTTTAGTCAGATAGCACCTACAGTTTAGGTCACTTTGTGACTTACTACCTAACATTTTTTTTTAGGATTTTCCCACCTTAGTTTTCCAAAAAATTGGATAACACCACCAAGTTGCATATTCCGACCAAATTAGTCAACTATCCGGCATTGACTTATAAAGGCACGTGACTTTTGTGTTTTCCTTCCAATTTTGGCGCCAGTTTACTCCTTTGTATATTTCCCTCCTAAATTCACTTCTAAACCCAATTTTCTTCTATTTTTTTCTCATTTTATTTCCCTTAAAATCCCCCATCCTAATTCCCTCCTCAATTTTTTCCTAAATTCACTACTTTTTATCTTATTCTCTCCCTTAAATCCCTCATCCTAATTGATTTCTTTTATACACCTAACATAAATGTCAACGTCGTCATCCTCAGCAAGCAACCTCTCGACTGAAATGAAGTGTATTTGTGGCGTTCCGGCAGTGAAAAGACATCGTGGACTTTCCAAAATCCTGGAAGAAGGTTTGCCACTTGTAAGTACTATGATTCGAGATCTGCTGAGAGGCGTGGATGCGGTTTTTTCAGATGGGTTGATGAAGATAAGACTGATTGGCAAAGAAACCTAATTAATGAGTTATTGACTGAAAATAGGGGGTTAAAATGTGAGTTATTTCAACAAAGGCAAAGGCTTGCTGAACTTGAAGACGGAAAAAAAGCGGTTGAGGTTGTTGCGGAGAATTTGCAAGTAACTTGCTCCGAGCTACGTTTTGAAGTAGATCGGCTTCAAAATTGGGCCAGCTTTGAAAATGATCGGACGAAGGAAACGAGAGAAAAAGAAGAAGAAGAAGAAGAAAATAAGAGAGAAGAAGGGAATGAGAGAGTTGGGTGAAAAACGAGAGAAAATGAAGATGTGGTTAAAATGAAAGGGGGTAAAATGAAAAGGAGGATAAATGAAAAGGGAGGGAAATGAATAAGTTTATTGAAAAAAAATAGCTATCACGTGCCTATAATAAGTCAAGGCCAAAATCTTGACTTTTTTTGACGGAATTAGTAATTTAGTGGTGTTCGGCAACTTTTTAGAAAACTAAGGTGGGAAAATCCTAAAAAAAAAATGTTAGGTGGTATGTCACAAAGTGACCTAAACTGAAGGTGTCATCTGACAAAAAAACCCTTATATTTATACGGCCCGTATTATATTTTGTTGAATAAAACCCCCCAAAAGACAGAGTACCGTTGAAAAATGTTGTTCACTTTTTCAACTCCAACAGATATCACCATCATTTTGATTACTACCCTACCTTATTAAATTTAGAATTCAAGAAGATTCAACAAAAGTCACCTTTCCAAAACCCTAATTCCCAATTTCCCACCCTTGTTTTCAATCACACACATTGTTTATTTGTAGCTTGGATTGATTCATCGGCGACGGCGGCGGCGGATGAGTAACTTCGACGACGACGATGAAATGGACGTCGTTGCTCAATGACTTGAAGGAGAAGGTCGGCCTATCTCCTCGCCATCCTTCTTCTTCTTCTTCTTCTTCTTTCGGATCCGTTTCGACTTCCACGTTGTCGTCTGAGATTCGAGATGATCGCAACGCCGGTCCTACTTCTCCCTTGCATTTCTCCACTGCTCGGTATTACTTCTTTTCTTCTTTCTTTCTTTCTTGTGATTTTTGTGTACTTTGAACAAGAATTAGTGTAAGTCCGTCTCATACAAGAATTCGTGTTATCTCGTATATCATACTGTCTATTTCATACTCTAATTTGAACAATAATTACTGCAACACCGTGTCATACAAGAACTTAGTGTAATCTTGCATATGATACTGTCTGTGATAGTGTATATGACGCTGAGTTATTCATCTTGTCGTAATTTGAACAAGAATTAGTGTATGATCGTCTCATACTAGAATTACTGTCATCTTGTACTCATATGAGTTGCTTCTATTTCATACTGTAATTTGAACAATAATTAGCGTAATCTTGCATATGATACTGTCTGTGTTCGTGAACTCTATTCTGAGCTAACATTCATCTTCTGCTTACGACACATCATCTATGAAATGGCGGTAGTGAGTGCATACCTTTTATTTTATAGTCTAGACCGTCAATGAAATGAAAGACGCTGTGCTTTATCAATTGCATTACTTGTTTAGAAAGCTCCAGATTTTTCGGTTCATATTCAATGTTCGAGCTGCCAGGTGATACTGAGCTCGCTGGTGAATTCCCTTTTGTTAATTTTAAAAACCGATTTCAAGAACGTGACTGGGGCCGAAAGGATTATATACCTCTGTTATTATATGGTATATAGGATGCGACTTTGTTCATGTACTTTGAGATTGATTTTAGTTGCTTACTTGATCAAAACTCGGTTAATACTCAATACCTTCCGTACACCATCTAAAGGGTTCACTAAAAGTTGGAGAGTGTCTGATTTGGCTCGCAAGATGATAGTTTAACTTAACTTGGGCAGATGCTTTAGGTTTATTAATCTCGCTAAGTTTTGACTTAGGACTATTGACCTCTTTGATTTCTGACGATTGAGAATCATCCACCCCCACTTTGAGATACGAAGAATCGTAGTGTTCATCATTGTAGCAAAGCTAATGATCGTGTAGACACAAAGGCGACGACCATCACAATGCATTCAAATTTTAATGCATTGCTAGTCCTAGTTGATTGATTTGAACGGAAGTCACATTTACGATTGCAAGGTGGAAGAAGAAGAAAATTCTATGATATCTTCTTCAATACGCCGTAATTATGATGCTAGTATACGAACTTCATGATGGGAGCAATTACATGAATGTCCTCATTTTTTAAGGGACAAACATGAGCTGGAGCTGGACTTCAGGAGGTTCTGGGAAAAGTTTCGCTCGTCTAGTTTGGAGAAGGTACTCATATTTTTGAAATTGAGCAATAATACATGTCAATGCTATTCGACCAAAATTGCTGGCGTGTGCCTTGTGGTATGTATGCTTATAAGCTTCTTTTTCCCTTGTAGGAAAAGGAAACGACCTTAAACATGTCTGTTGACGCATTCTGTCGACTAGCAAAGGAACATGCTGTTGTACCACAGTGAGTCACTAACTCACTATAAGTTTCTTACTTTTTGTTCTATTTTTTTGTTAATTTCTTTTTTATATTCATGGCATTCATTTTTTTGGTACACATTATTTCTTTTACTCATTCATCTTTTACAGGGAGAACACAATTCTATAAGATGAATAGTCATTGTCTTTGCTGGTGTATTGCATGTCTTTTGTCTATGATCATGTTTTTTAAGAACTATTAGGAATAAAAGTGATAGCTTCCCCCGTATGTATGCTAACAAGTAATGTGATCTAATTTTATTGTGACATAGTGAAGTCTAATACCGGATTCCTATTGATGTACAGGTTTGTTGAAACACACATTTTCTCTTTCGTTGTAGGCAGAGCTTTCGTTACAGATATTGAGAAATTAAAATTTAGTAACAGGACGAGAACATTGGATGTAGAAGGGGTTTTGCATTTTTTTTCAGAGGTCTCAAAGGTTGGTCTTTCTTTTTGTCAATAGAGATACATCCATCTTTTACCCTCTTTTTTTATTCTTGACATGCTAAATCATTTTATTTGCACCTATTTTTGAAGGATGGAATTTGCCCTGGTGCAAATCTTCTGGGCGCAATTGAAGTTCTAATATCTGGGGTAAGTGCTTTAAGCTCCTACAAATGTGTTCCAACTACGGAGTAATTAGTTATTATTAAATAGAAGGAATTTTTGTTTTCTTTTGTATTTTTTTCTTTTGCATTATTTTAGTCAAGCAGGGTCATGGTATCTAGAAGGTAGAGCAGCTAGTATGTCTAACAGGGGTAATAGAAGATCATATGCATGAATGATTGGTCAGCAACATATGGCAAAAACATGTAGTTCTATCATGTTTAACGTACATATTACGATGCGCCCTCAATTCACCTTATGCCTTCTAAAATTGAGTCTTTGGTCTCTCTCTTTTCAATATTTTTTCTTTATTTTTTTTTATTTCACTACTCCAGCAGTCCAGCCCCTACATTCCTTGAGCATACAATGCTAAATAATTGTTTGTTGGGTCAAGTGACCATGTACGTTACCGATTTTGGTAGCTAATCAAACAATCATAATTTTGATTTGTATGCTTTGTTTTACTAAGTGCAGCCAGTTGATAAGCAGTCTCTCCTTGATTCTGGAATTCTCTGCTGTCTCATCAGTATTTTGAATGCTTTTTCGAGTTCCTGTAGAATCCTTGGTTCTAAGGGCTCAGACAATGAACAATTATCAGCAAATAATTATGAAGCAGATGCTGGCGGTCGTGCTCGCCAGCTTGAGGTAATTGACAATTTTTGGGTTTTAGGGTTTGTTATTGAAATTGGTCTTGTTTTCTGTGCTGTCAATTGAGGTGCCATCCTTTTTGAAGGATGTTTGATAATTACATCTTCTGGTGGACTTACTGCCTCAAAAATTTGAGCTTTCAATTGCTTCATGTACTGCTTCTTGTTTCAGGGAAATAGGGTGCATCACTTGTTTATCTAAATTCTATAAACACAAAAGCAATACATTGCAGGTAGAAGGTAGTGTTGTACACATCATGAAGGGACTAGCTAATCACCCTTGCGCAGCTCAAAGTTTGATTGAAGATGATTCATTGCATCTGCTTTTTCAAAAGGTTGTCAATGGATCATCAACTGTTTTTCAGCAATATAGAGATGGCCTTGTTCCTCTGCATTCCATTCAGCTTCACAGACATGCAATGCAGGCAAGTGTTTGTTTGGGCTATGCCATTGAGTATTATATGACTTTGCCGTTGGAGTCATTGTTTCTGAAATTTAATTTGTTGTTTTGTAGATTCTTGGTCTTCTTTTGGCTAATGACAATGGAAGCACAGCTAAATATATCCGCAAACATCATTTGGTATGAATCTTATTCTTGATTAGCATGAGGTTAATGGATCTTCGTGCCTGTTTTTTTTTATGTATTTCGAAACTATTGCTTGATAAGCCTCTTTGGTCTTGAAATATGATTATTGAGGTATTTTTGCTATTTTTTGTGGCAGAGATTAACTTATAGTTCAATGCTTCTTAAGCTGCTTTGAAATTCCATTTTTCGTGTGCTAACTGCTAAGGCTAATTTATACCGCGTACTTATCTTCATATGCTACCAGAAGAATGCGTAGTTTGGCTTTCCATGTCTCCCTTTTGACCATTGTATTTGTCTGTTTAAGCATTGTTCCTCGTAGTACATAAGCTAATAGTTATCTCTCCAGAAAGTAAAAATAATACGTCGAGAGTCTTGAGGCTGTTTGTCTGGAGGAGCCTGTTCAGTGGAGTTGTGAATTTGATAATCAACTTATTGTAGGATGCTGGGTCTTCTTGTTTCTTTATGTTTCTCTTCTCCTTGATCTAAACTTAGATCCCTCTGACTGATAGTATGGGTTTTGTGCTGCCTTTTAATGCAGATAAAAACTCTTCTTATGGCAGTCAAGGATTTCAATCCTGATTGTGGTGATCCTACTTACACGATAGGAGTTGTGGACTTGCTGCTGGAGTGTATTGAGCTTTCACATAGACCTGGTAAATGTCTTCTAGCTTTTCACTTTGGACTAATTCTTTGAACTTCTTGAAATTGCCGCTTGGCTCCTCTTTCACGATTTATACCTTATCTTTGCTATATGATCTGTTTCATATCTTTAAAGATATCATTTATCTTTATCTACTTTTGCTTCCCCTAGAATCATTATATTGCTATTTTTTCTCATCTGATGTTGTCCACTTTTGATATGTAGAGGCTGGAAATGTGAAGCTTCAAGAAGATATTCATAATGCACATGGCTATCATTTTCTTGTTCAGTTTGCTTTAACACTGGCTTCTGTGTCCTCAAATCAGAGTCATCAGTTTAAATATTTGAGCTCTTTTTCTGAGAGAGGTTTAGCTGGAGATGGAGATGGTTCTCCTGAACCTATCAACGTGGGGAAACAGGAAGTGAATGACAGTGGAAATGGAAGCACAAATCTTTCACCTGCACTATCTAGGTTGCTTGATGTCCTAGTGACTTTAGCTCAGACTGGTCCAGTGGAACCTACGTCATCTGGAAGTTCTAGACCCTTTCATTCTGAAAGTGATGGTCATGGAAAGAGTCATATGCCTTCATTGCACGTGGTCACTAATGATAATGCGGAGATGGTAAATGCTAAAGTGAAAGACCTTGAAGCTGTGCAGGTGTTGCAAGACATATTTCTGAAAGTAAACAGTACAATATTGCAGGCAGAAGTCTTGAATCGAATATTTAAAATTTTCTCCAGTCACATTGAAAACTATAGACTTTGTCAAGAGTTGCGGACCATGCCACTGTTCATCCTAAACATGGCTGCCTTTCCTTCTAATTTGCAAGAAATTATTTTGAAGATTCTTGAGTATGCTGTCAGTGTTGTGAACTGTATTCCTGAGCAGGAGTTGCTATCACTTTGTTGTCTACTACAGCAGCCAATAACATCTGATCTGAAGCACACAATTCTGTCTTTCTTTGTAAAGTTACTGTCTTTTGATCAGCAATATAAGAAGGTGCTGCGAGAAGTTGGTGTGCTTGAAGTTCTGTTGGATGATCTCAAACACCACAAGTTTCAATCAGGACCCCAGCGAATAAATAGTGAAACAAAAAACATGGAGCGGAAATCTCGATCAAGTAGCTTTCTGAAACATTTGGACAGCATGAATGCTATTATCGCTTCACCTAAACTCATGGATTCTGGCTCAGGAATGTACCCTCTATTTGAAGCCGAGGGTACGATCACTATTGCTTGGGATTGTATGGTTTCATTGTTAAAGAAATCAGAGGCCAATCAATCATCTTTCCGATCAGTCAATGGTGTGGCTGTTGTTCTTCCTCTATTGGTTTCTGATGTTCATCGTGCTGGCGTTCTTCGAACTATGTCATGCTTAATTATCGAGGATGTAAATCAGGTTTGTAATAATCGTGGTATGATACATGATGAACCTTCTCTCTTTAAGGGCTTTCTTCGTGTCAGTTATGATAAACCAAAGAAAGTGGATTATTACCAAGTGGTTTGGCCTCTTTGTAACAAAATGGATTCTTCTGTATCAGGTACATGCGGAAGAACTGGGTTCACTACTTCAGGTTATGAAAAGTAGCATGGTTACTAGTGTTTCAGGATCTCAGTACAAGTTGCACAATGACGCTAAGTGTGACATGTTTGGAGCCTTGTGGCGCATTTTAGGGGTAAATAATTCTGCTCAGAAAGTGTTTGGTGAAGCAACTGGGTTCTCTCTTTTACTGACGACACTGCATACTTTCCAGAGTCAAGAAGAACACATAGATCTGTCCCGATTAGTTGTTTATGTTAAGGTTTTTACGTACTTGTTGCGTGTTATGACAACTGCAGTTTGTGCAAACGCCATTAATAGAGCCAAATTGCATGCAATTATAACATCTTACTCGTTTTATGATCTCTTATGTGAGTCAGGATTACTCTGCATGGATTTTGAGAGACAAGTTGTACATTTGTTATTGGAGCTTGCTCTTGAAATAGTTATTCCACCATTTTTGATCATTGAGAGTGCTAAGCGTGATAAGACTGAATCTTCCAGTTTTGTTTTTTCTACTCCTTCAGGGGTTGTGAATTTTGAAACAGAAAGACTATACAATGCTGGTGTTTTAAGAGTGATTATACGGTCCTTGTTGCTTTTTACTCCAAAGTTTCAATTGGAACTTCTGCAACTTATTGAAAACCTAGCTCGAGCAGGGCCCCTCAATCAGGAAAACCTCACATCAGTTGGTAGGAACCTTTATTTTTTTTAATTTTTTTTGTAATTATATAATTTTCTCTCTTTTAAGCTGTATCTTTTGGTAAACTGCTAGGCTGTGTGGAGCTTCTGCTGGAGCTGATTCACCCATTTCTGCGAGGCTCTTCGCCCTTGCTGTCGCATGCTTTGAAAATTATTGAAGTACTGGGTGCATATAGGTAGGAAGTCTCGATTCCCGTCTGTTCGATGTTGCTATCTTTCATCATTTGATTTATTTATATCACTCACTTTTTCTCTTTCTTATATAGGTTATCAACGTCAGAAGTTCGGCTGGTTGTTAGATATATTATTCAGTCGAGGAAGAAAACTTCAGGTGATAGTCTTATCTGCATGATGGAAAGGTTAATACTTAAGGAGGACATGGCATCACAAAGTTTCTCATTGGCACCGTTTGTTGGGATGGACATGAGCAAAATGGGACATGCATGTATTCAGGTTTCTCTTGGCGAAAGGTCCTGGCCTCCAGTGGCAGGATATGCTTTTGTTTGCTGGTTCCAGTATCAAAATTTCTTAAGAAAACCTGTAAAGGAAACTGGTCATATGAAGGTTGGTTCTAGGGAGCCAAGCTCTATCGGGCAGCAAATTTTGAGGCTGTTTTCTGTTGGATCTGTAGACAATGGGAACACATACTATGCAGAGCTTTATCTTCGAGAAGATGGAGTTCTAACACTGGCGACCAGCAATTCCTCTTCATTGTCATTTTCTTGCTTGGACCTTGAGGAAGGTCGATGGCATCATCTAGCAGTTGTCCATAGCAAGCCCAATGCTTTGGCTGGTTTGTTTCAAGCTAGCATTGCCTACGTATATCTGAATGGCAAACTTAGGCACACAGGTAAACTCGGGTATTCACCATCCCCTACTGGAAAACCTTTACAGATAACGATAGGTACACCGGCTACTTACTCAAGAGTTGGTGAACTTAAATGGAACTTAGGTAGTTGCCATCTTTTTGAAGAAGTGCTTACTCCTGGGTGTATCTGTTTTATGTACATTCTTGGTCGAGGATATAGAGGTCTTTATCAAGATACAAATCTTCTGCAATTTGTTCCCATTCAAGCTTGTGGTGGGGATAGCATGATCATACTAGATTCATTGGATGCTGATGTGAGTTCAGTTGCTGGAACACAAAAGCCTGACAATTCTGGGAAGCCAAGTATCTCTAAGGCAGACAGAAGTGGTATAATGTGGGATTTGGTGCGCCTCAGAAATCTTTCTCTGCAGCTTGGAGGAAAAAAATTAATATTTGCATTTGATGGGACATCTATGAAACCTTTAGGAGTTTCTGGTTCCCAGTCATTGCTCAATCTTGTTGATCCTACATCTGCTGCCGCTTCTCTAATTGGGGGCATTCCACGCTTTGGACGCCTTCAAGGCGATGTTTTTGTGTGTGAGCCTTGTGTAATTGGTGATCTCATCTACCCAATTGGTGGTATGGTTTCAGTCCTTGCTCTTGTTGAGGCTGCTGAAACCAAGGATATGCTACGGATGGCTTTGACTTTGCTTGTATGTGCCTTGCATCAGAAATCCCAAAATATAGGAGAAATGAAATCTTGCAGAGGTTATCATTTGCTTTCTCTGTTCCTTTATGATAGAATGTCACTGTTTGACATGAACTGTCTTGAGATATTTTTCAAGATCGCTGCTTGTGAGGCAGCTTTTTCAGAACCAAAAAAGTTGGAGACCACTCATGCTAGCTTGTACCCCACTACAAGTCCCCCCGAGGCCACTTTTGAGGAGCTTAATTCTCCCAAATTTCGTGAGGAGTTCTCCTTAGTCAGATCTCATGGAGATATGGACAACTTCTCTGCGAAAAAAGATGCATCTAGTCACATTTCAGAGCTTGAAATAGGTGAGCTCCCTCCTGGGAATTCAAATTGTGTTGTCCTCTCTAACCCTGACATGGTTGAACATGTATTATTGGACTGGACTCTTTGGGTGAATGCACAAGTTCCTATTCAAATATCATTGTTAAATTTCCTTCAGCGATTGGTTTCTATTCGATTGTACAAATACCACAATCTAACTGTTCTCCGTCGTGTCAATGTTGTCCAGCAACTTTTGGTAACTTTACAGAGAGGTGATGTTGAGGTACCTGTTCTAGAGAAATTAGTTGCTTTGCTGAGAGTTATACTTGAAGATGGTTTTCTTGCTACTGAGCTAGAAAGTGTTGTAAAATTTTTGATTATGACTTTTGATCCTCCCAAACAAACAAATCGCCAACTGGTTGTACGAGAGTCTATGGGAAAACATGTTATTGTGCGGAATATGCTGCTGGAGATGCTCATAGATCTACAAGTAACAATGAAGGCTGAAGAATTGCTTGATCAATGGCATAGAATAGTGTCTTCGAGAATAGTTAGGTATTATCTCGACGAGGCTGTTCAGCCTTCGAGTATGGGCTGGATTATGACACTTCTTGGTGTGTGTCTTACATCGTCTCCTACATTTGCTCTGCAATTCCGGAACAGGGGCCTTGAAGAGTTAATGCGAGTGCTGCCAAGTTTCTATGACTCGCCAGATATATATTACATTCTCTTTTGCCTGATGTTTGGAAAACCTGTCTATCCACGGTTGCCTGAAGTCCATCTCCTTGATTTTCATGCTTTGGTGCCCAGTGAAGGGGATTTTATCGAGTTAGAATTTGATGAACTTCTGGAATCTGTTATTGCTATGGCAAAATCTACATATGATAGGCTTAGCATGCAGTGTATGCTTGCCCACCATACTGGTAGTCTTTCAGAAGAAGTTGGTGCTGGTCTTGTTTCAGAGTTTGTCGAGGAAAAGTTTGGTATGATCAGGGAACTTCAGAGTGAATCTGTGCTTCACAAAATGTATGCTGGTCGCCTGATGAGTGGGGAGGCATCAGCCCCTGCTACTGCAACTTCAGTCTTGAGGTTTATGGTTGATTTGGCTAAAATGTGTCCTCCTTTCTCAAGTATATTCAGAAAAGCCAAGTTTCTTGAAAGCTGTGTTCACCTCTATTTTTCATGTGTGAGGTATGCTTGACCTGTTATATCACTTTAATTCACCGTATGTCTTTTGAGTGAGAGGGCATGGTTTTTCAGGTACAAATTATAGGCATGAATTTTTGAGTTTTGGTTTTTTTTGACAGGGCTTCTTATGCAGTCAAGCTGGCCAAAGACCTTCCTATCAAAAATAGAACAGAGGACAAGAATTCCATTGACTTTGAAGATGCCAATTGTTCTCAGATGACATTCTCTAATTTGCCTCAGGATCAGAATCAGTCTGGAGAAACGTATATAACTGATGCTAGCTTTCCTCAAGGACAAGCCAAGTCAAGCTTTGTAAATGTATCTATGCCCATGAATGACACGATTCTTGATAGAGATGTCAGTGTTGAGAATATAGTTGCACAAGATGGACACCCATGTGTCGAGAATCTAGAGGATGTTGCCATCAATAAGGTGGCTACCAACTCCTCCAGCATGACGACTGGGTACTTTCTAAATGGAGGCGGTCCAATTAGCCATGGTATCGCAACAGATTCCTGGAGTTCCACTTCTTCTGTAATCGATTCTTCCATCGTCTCTGATAGATCTAGCTCCAAATTGGCAACAGCCTCTACTCCATCAGCTGTTGAATTCACTTCTGGTCCACATACTACTACCACTGCTTCCCTGAAATCTTCTAATTTAACTAATGGAAGTGATACAGCTATGGAGAAGTCCAGCTCTCTAGGACATTCTGCTAAAACTTCTCTTGTGATAAATTCTAAGCTCCTGCTTGAAATTGATGATCACAGGTATGCTGGAGGACCATGTTCTGCAGGTGCTACTGCTGTTTTAGATTTTCTAGCAGAAGTTCTCTCAGAAATTCTTACTGAGCAAATAAAAGCTGTGCCGATGTTGGAACGTATTCTGGAGAGTGTTCCATTATATGCTGAAACTGAAGCTGCTTTAGTGTTTCAGGGTCTTTGCCTGGGTAGAGTTATGAACTTCCTGGAGAGGAGACTTCTGCGTGATGACAAGGAGGAAATGAAAGTGCTAGATAAGAATTGTTGGTCGTCAAATTTAGATGTATTATGCAGCATGATAGTTGATCGTGTATACATGGGTGCTTTCCCAAGGCCTGTTGGCGTTTTGAGAACTTTGGAATTCTTGTTATCGATGCTGCGGTTGGCTAACAAGGACGGCCGAATCGAAGAGGCATCTCCTGCAGCTAAAGGTCTGTTATTTAATGGGAGAGGAATTCAACTACTTGATCCATATTTAGGTGCAATCCTTAAGAACACAAATAGGATGATAATATATTGCTTTTTGCCATCGTTCTTGAAAACCATTGGGGAGGATAATCTTCTTTTCTATTTGGGAATAACAAGCAATACTAGAGAGGGAGAACCAGCAAGCTCTGAGCAAGAAGAAACAGGGGTTGATATTTGTACTGTGGTGCAGCTTTTGGACAGCCACATACGACTTGTCTTGTGTCCTAGTAATGTGGACACTGAATTAACTTCTTGTCTCTGTGTGATTCTCATCTCTCTTCTTCATGATCATAGACAAAATTTGAAATACATGGCAATAAATATCCTTAAGTATATGTTAGTTTATCGGAGGGCTGCGCTAGAAGATTTGCTTGTGTCAAGATCAAATCGTATGAATGTTTTGCATGGTGGTTTCGACAAACTGTTGACCGGAAGTTTGTCCAGCTTTCTCAAGTGGTTCCAAAATTCTGAACAGACTGTTAATAAAGTTTTGGAGCACAGCGCGGGCCTGATGTGGATGCAGTCTATTACGAGGGCTGCCAAGTTTCCAGGAATAAGAATAAAATCAATGCAGAATCACCGTGCGGCTGAAATGATTAAGAAATCGAAGGAATTGGCTGAATTGGAGGTTAAACACAGGGAGCAGAAAACAGAACACAGAAATGCACTGGACTCACTACGAAATGCCATTTCAACAGAGTTACTCGTATTGCGTCAGGATAAATATGGATGGGTTCGCCATGCTGAGAGTGAGTGGCAAACTCATCTTCAGCAACTTGTGCATGAACGAGCCATATTTCCCATGCAAAAGACCTTTGGAACAGGAAAGCCTGAATGGCAGCTTTGCCCCATCGAAGGTCCATACAGAATGCGCAAAAAGCTCGAGCGTCGCAAATTTGAAGTTCATACCATACAGAATGTATTAGATTGGCAGTTTGACTTGGAACAAACTGAGCTTTCCAAAGAGGAAAATAAGAAAGGTCTTGACGCTTCTTATTCAGGTTCAGGTTCAGGTTCTGTCTCTCAGCTTTTATTAGATGGTCCTCAGCATCCGGGTGTAGATGGTGACATATATGATGAATTCTCTGTCAAAGAATCAGATGATAACAGAGAATCTTCTGCTAGAACCACCTTGACTGATGATCGTGCCACTTCTGAGAAAGAAGGAAGTCCTATCTTTGCTGTTGATCTTAGTGAAAAGTCTAGTGCTGCATCTGACCCTATGTCTGATGGCATACAGGGGAGGTCTAACTCGGAATCTGCAGCACAATCATCTTCGATGAGAACCAATGAAACTAGAGTTAGCAATGATAAACCAGAAATAGAATTACCAGATAATGGTGAATATCTAATTAGACCTTACCTAGAGCCCCTAGAGAAAATTAGGTACATGTATAATTGTGAGCGAGCTCTTGGGCTGGACAAACATGATGGTATCTTTTTGATTGGAGAACTTTGTTTGTATGTAGTTGAGAATTTCTATATCGATAATAGTGGGTGCATATGTGAGAAAGTATCTGAAGATGAGCTGTCTGTTATAGACCAGGCGTTAGGAGTGGAGAAAGATGCTATGTTTACAGACTTTCAGTCCAAATCAACTTTATCATGCACTCCAAATGTTGAAAGTTGCGCAGGAAGGAGGGCTTGGGTATACAATGGTGGTGCTTGGGGAAAGGAGAAAGTTTGTGCCAGCGATAATTTACCACATCCATGGCGTATGTGGAAATTAAATAGTATCCATGAAATATTGAAACGTGAGTACCAATTGCGGCCAGTTGCTATTGAGTTTTTTAGCATGGATGGATGTAATGATCTCCTTATATTCCACAAGAAAGAGAGAGAGGAAGTCTTCAAGAACCTTGTTGCTATGAATCTACCAAGAAATAGCATGTAAGTTTTTATCACCTCTTGGAAGTTTGAACGTTTGACCTTTCGCTGATATGGCGATTTATTAGATGCTATTGAGACAATCGCCTTAGTCATGTGTTGTAGTTTTGGTAATTTTAGTACTTGACTATCAAATCAGTCGGCTGCTGTAGTTTTGGTGGTATGAGTTTGCCGACAGCTATTTTATCCAGCTCTGTGTCTTTGTTTTAACACGATAAATAATGAGAATGAATGCAGGAAACATAGAAAAGGAGGCCTGTTTGTGTTCACCTACTAAGGATCGCTGCCCATTATAATCCAAACTAATAATCAAAGATTGTCTATTTGTCTTAGGGTCCTACTTAGATATAGCAGAAACTAACAAGTCCCTTGTTAGAAATTTTACTGCTGGTTCTTTCTTTTTTGTCAGAGCACAAATTTAAGAGTTTTATGTTACGGGTTCTGTATTAGCTTTACCCTAACCATCAAAAGCTTTGTTTAAGATTTCTTTCTATTTCTTTCAATGTTGATGGACGTTGAGAATTCTCCATGCGACAGGTTGGACACAACAATTTCAGGGACAACCAAACAAGAAAGTGATGAGGGCAGCCGTCTCTTCAAACCCACTGCTAAGTCGTTTTCAGAGAGATGGCAAAATGGGGAAATCAGCAATTTTCAATATCTCATGCACCTGAACACTTTGGCAGGACGAGGGTACAGTGATCTGACACAGTATCCTGTCTTTCCCTGGGTTCTTGCAGATTATGAGAGTGAAGAGCTTGTTTTATATGATCCCAATTCATTTCGTAAGTTTGAGAAGCCAATGGGCTGTCAAACATTTGAAGGTGAAGAGGAATTTAGAGGAAGGTTGGTCCTTGTGTCCAGGGTTGTTCATTTCTTTAGTGATTCTTTACAGTTTGTATGTCATGGTTTTCCTAACCTTGAAAAACTTTTTCTTTTAGGTATGAGAATTGGGATGATCCAGAGGTCCCAAAATTTCATTATGGATCTCATTATTCTAGTGCCGGAAGTGTTCTCTTCTATCTCCTACGCCTTCCTCCGTTCAGTACTGAAAATCAGAGGCTCCAGGGTGGTGAGTTTGATCATGCTGATCGCCTTTTCAATAGCATTCGGGATACATGGGCTAGTGCAGCTGGGAAAGGAAATACCTCCGATGTGAAAGAGTTGATCCCAGAATTCTTCTACATGCCTGAATTCCTTGAGAATAGGTTTAATCTTGACTTTGGAGAAAAACAGTCGGGAGAGAAGGTCTACCCTTGTTTTCGAAGCTTTATATTTTGCACGAAAAAAAAAAAGAACAAAAAAAAAGAGCATTTAGCCAAATTTTTTTCAATATCTGAAAGCATTTCCTCTCTTAACCGAAGAAAGCAGAAAAGAAAAATGTCACAAATGGCTTATCTATAATCTTCATGGGTAACAGGTTGGAGATGTTGTGCTACCTCCATGGGCCAAAGGCAGTGCAAGGGAATTCATCCGAATGCATAGGGAAGCACTTGAATGTGATTATGTTTCAGAAAATCTACATCAGTGGATTGACCTCATATTTGGGTACAAGCAAAGAGGCAAGGTAGACGGTTAACGTGTTTTTTAATTTATCAAAGGTTGTTGCAAATTTTCTTACCCGTTTATTGGATAAATAAGTCTCATTCGACTTTTTTTTTTAGTAAGGAGAAAAAAATGTTAACGGGGTTTACTCGTCGAATCCGTGGATTTATATGACTATATCTTACGTCGTTATGGGTGACTTTGGGTTTTCTGATGAAGTTATATTAGATGGTAATTGCTTCATTGCTTTATTTTGAATAAAAGGATCCTAGTCATCCTACTATTGGAAGTGCACGGCGCACATCATACACACGTACATGTTCAAACTTGTCGACTGGTCGTTAATCTATATGAGAAAGTTGTTGAGCTAAGTGAAAAACTTGTTGAGTTTCTAATCTTTAAGAAAGTTAAAGTTTCTTATAGATCAACAAGTTGATCATAGAGCTCAACAATGGGGTTGTGTGGCGTACCTTTTTTCCAGTGGTATAATAATAATTTCGTCAAGTGGCTTTTTCGTGGGTGTTGCCATAAGAACTTGAAACAACTAAGGCAATGATTCGGTTTTGCCTTTATCTTCTTCTATTGGTCCCACTCAAAGATACACAAGACTCCAAAAGAGGTAGGAAGTGTATTTTGGTCTTTGTGGAGTGGAAACCATGGTAAATCTCTGAAGAACCGAGTCATGTTAATGATGCATCTAATATTTATCTCTGCATTACTGCTCATAAAAACACTGTTGCACTACATTTGAGGCTGGCATGTTGTTCCTGCTGTTTTCTTCCACTTTTTCATGAGCTTGATTGTTCTACTTAGTTGCATTCTTGTCTCTAAACACGTTTTCTCGGTTGTACTGATAGGCGGCTGTGGATGCTGTGAACGTGTTCTATCATTACACATACCAGGGGAATGTGGATATTGATTCTGTCACTGACCCTGTTTTGAAAGCTTCGATTCTGGCACAAATCAACCACTTTGGCCAGACTCCGAAACAACTGTTTCAGAAGCCCCACGTAAAGAGGAAAATTTGCAGAAAGCCACTTCATCCTCTTAGATACTCGAGTCATCTTTCTCCTCATGATGTTCAGAGGACGTCGTCTTCCATAAGTCAGATTGTTGCCGTGAATGAGAAAATTTTCCTGGCGGGTGGTAATAATGTGCTTAAACCCAGAACATACTCGATATTTGTGGCTTGGGGATTCCCAGATCGTAGTCTGAGATTTATGAGCTATGATCAGAACAGGCTCTTATCTACCCATGAGAATCTTCATGGAGGAAACCAAATTCATTGTGTTGGTGTCAGCCATGACGGTCAGATTGTGGTTACAGGAGGTGATGATGGGCTAGTTTCCATTTGGAGAATTCACGAGGATGGTCCTCGAAGTATACGACGGTTACAATTGGAAAAGGCACTCTGTGCTCACCTAGCCAAGGTACTGTGCCTCTATGTGAGCCAACCGTACATGTTAGTTCTCAGTGGGTCAGATGATTGTACTGTCATCCTATGGGATCTCAGCTCTTTGACGTTTGTAAGACAGCTTCCGGAGTTCCCATCTCCAATCTCAGCAGTTTATGTCAATGACTTGACTGGTGAGATCGTAATTGCTGCTGGAATTTTGCTTGCTGTTTGGACCATCAATGGCGATTGCCTGGCTTGGATGAACACTTCTGAGCTATCTTCTGATTTGATTTTGTCGGTGGCAAGCAGCATATCCTCGGATTGGCAGGAAACTAATTGGTATGTAACGGGCCATCAAAGTGGGTCCATTAAGGTATGGAAAATGGTTCATTATACTGATCCTGAAAGTTATAAAAGCAAAACAATCCTGAACGGGGTGGCCGGCATAGAGCTGGGAGGAAGAGAACCTGAGTATAGATTAATACTCCAAAAGGTGCTTAATTCTCATAAACACCCAGTTACAGCACTACATTTGACTTCCGATTTGAAGCAACTACTTAGTGGTGACTCTGCTGGATACTTGATGTCTTGGACATTACCTGGACAAGGCTTAAGCGGTGCGTCTGTCCAAAGTTAATACGAAAGACTTCAGATATCTGCTTACTTGACGGACTCGTATCCTTCAACTAGGTGGTTAGTCTGCAATCGATTTGGTATCATAGCTGTGCTCAGGTTTTCTGGGGATTTTCTGCATGAGCGGCAGGGTAGAAACTTGATAAATGGAGTCTTGTGTAGTCGATTGAGCTCCCCGATGACAAGCCTTCGTCTCAGGATCGAGAAGTGGTTTGTGCTTTGCTACTCCAGCTCTAACCTACCTGTATACCTGTAGGTAGAGGGATTTTTGAGTTTTTTGGATGGGTCATGGAATGAAAATGTTATACGCCGCCTAGATTCAAACACTGGACCTAAAGTTATTGAAATTCGTGGATTAACATCTTGAGCCAGCAGAGAGCCACTTGCTAATGTGTGCAAAATCTTATGCGAATTGATGGAGCAAGGGTTGGAACCTCATCACCACTGTTTAATTTGCCACTGTCGCAAGCCATGTAGTAATTGTTGTAACATTGATGTTTGATGTATATAGTTGAGTTAGGACTGTAATTTCACTTTAGTGTTGTGAATTTGTAGTTTTCTTTCATCACCATTTTAGGGTTCAGACATAAGAGAAATGAAGATGTTTATTTTTTGACCTAATCTAAGGGTTCATCAACTAGTGTAGAGCAGCGCTTCATGAGCTTTGTCGCTTGAAAAAAGATTGCAGAAGTCTTCAGACTAGTTTTAGGATTAGTCGATTTTGATTGAAGATGTACGGGTTCTGAAAATATTGTATCAAGAAGATTCATTAACATTTTCTAAAATCTTAATAATTGCATCAACGATATTTGGAGCATTTCAGAATAACAGGGACCAAGAGTATCGATTTACAAGTTTCTGGTGCTGCAACATCCTGTCAAAACATTTTTGCCCGATTAGCTAGCTTCTTCCTCTTCCCGATTGCGTGTAAGGAATTATTGTACAGAGTACGGAGCATCATTTAAGAAACATCAAGTTCAGGCACCCACAAATGAACTCACATAGGCTAGCTTAACTATTCAAAATGCACTTAATTTGGATCACAGAATGCACGCAGGATTTCGGCATGAATGTTGATGCTTGTGCAATCAAAATCGTAGTTTAAAGCACAAGCATGAACTTCGGCTCCATAGAGCATGTTCTTCAACCTCGTAGACGTTCCCAAGATACTTCGAGCTCAACCATCACCATTTTGCAGAAGACATCTATCATAATAGCAGTATTTGGCAACAGACCTGGGGCCCTGAGAGCATACTATCCTTCTCCAACATGTCCCGAAAAGTTTGAGCAGCTTCTCATTCTACCACACCTCGTATACATAACGATTAGCAAGCCAGGCATTACACATTTAAGTGTTCCAAACAAATATCACGCTACTTGTAAAATACGCTGAGATGGTCGAATTCCATAACACAGCATCGCCTCGCCTCTATCTGTACTTTCACGAAAATTCAATGTTACAAAGAAAAAAACACAAATTTCACCATAGATTATAGCACAACTTTACATCTAGCCAATCTACAGCACTACAAATGATCAAATTCAACCCCTCATGAGCAATCATGTTGGGTAATACGGCCTGAAATTACGTATGCTAGACTATATAAGCTTGTCTCCCTAGTCAGACCGATGGTTTATCCCAACTGATAGCGGCTATGATTTCCACCGTCATTAAAAAAAAAAAACTACATTTCAATCAACAATAGTAGTAGAGTATAACTTAAAAGGATGATTCATTCCCCCTTTCAAGAATGTCACTGCCTCTAACATACCCCACTCCACCAGAACCAAAAACCCGAACCCGAGCCGACCGAAACGGTCCCAA
>JAUEKU010000010.1:2496376-2517632 GCA_032274805.1 Gypsophila paniculata
ACCAAAAAAAAAAGCCGAACAACGGCTGGGCCATGGGGTTGGCCGTGTGAACCACACGGCCAAGCCCGTGGCCGAGCCCTTGTTCGTCTTTTTTTTTTAGTTTATTCGGCTTCTAAAATTTCAAATACGGTTATTCGATGTTAATCAACGCCTAAAATAACGAATCTAATCAAATCTAAAATATCTACAATGCAATATTTAAACTTAGATTCAACAAAATTTAATCCAATAACTAGTGAAAAACTATAATGTTAAACAACAAAATATCTACAATGTTTTTTTTAATAAAACTTACATTTTCGAGGCTTGAATCTTCCGACATTTCGTTTTATGGGGGACGATTTTTTGAAGTAATAGAAAAAATATGTATGAGTGAAGTTAGGAAAAAATAACTTGTGAAAAAAAAAAAATAAGTACTGAAAAATGGTGTATGTATATGAATGAAACCGATCGTTAAAATTCAATTTTTCGGTTCGGTCCTAAAAATTTATAAAACAAAAATATCAACTTTAAATGTCTCAAATTAAAGTATAAAACGAAAATATTAGTTATAATGTTAATTTTGTTAAGTATAATTAGTTAAAAAAAGGCCGGCTGTATGGAAGTAAAAGTCGACTGTATAATGAGTTGGGAAAGAAGTGGGTCCCATGATGAAGAGATTGATGGAGAAAAAATATATCCATTGTAATTGAGAATTTTTTGGATGGAGAAATAAAGGTGCAGAGTAAAGATGGAGAAAAATGTTAAACATGCTCTAAGGGTGATAGCCTCGCCCAACTCTCGAATTTCAAAGTATAACACTGCATCAACTCGATTGATCTCTATTGGTTACCACCTCATACTTATCGAATGTATCTTGTATTATTACTTTTGATGGCAAATTCATGTTACACTTTCGATATAATTTTGTCATGTTATTCATAGTGAACCACGTTAAATATTATGTTCATTATTTGATTTTTTTTTTTCATTCATATTTTATTATTCTGCATTTATTTGATATCGTGTCGCTTCTCATTTACACCGTACCGCTTATAATCTACGACTTCTTTGAATAGTAACATAGACATAGCTGTACCTGTGAATAAAATCGAACACAATAATTCACATTGTACCTCTAAATAGAGTGTATATTCAAAAGTATGAAGGAAAATGAAAAAGAATAAATTTGAAAATTTTTAAATGAATGACAACAATATATTTCTTTTAAGCAGAATATTCGAATCTCACAAGAACACTTGTTGTACCTTTACGAAAAATTTTCAACTTTGACGAGAAAGCACAATGGGTGCTTAAAAAAAAGCTGAAAACAGAATTATTTTCTTATGGCTTTTAACATTTTTACAGAGATAAAGTTCTAGAAATGAAACAATAATTTGTAGGAACTGTACTTTAAAGGAAACTTTTAAGAATAGACTAGTTGAGAATTCCTCCACGCCTTAGTGAGTGACAATACTGAGATTGACTTTTGTTATCAAACATTTAAATTTTTGGGTTTGATTTACGCAGTCGATTTTTATTTTTATACAGTCGATATTTAATTTATTAATTACATTTAACATATTAATCTAAAATTTACATTTAAGTTTTGTAATAGTAATTAATTAGTTTTAAAGCTCTAAAAATTTGAGAAAAATTACGGTTTTTTATTTTGGACATAAAAATAAAAAAATTGACGATTTACATGAATAAATTGGCGTAAAAGTTGAGTTGGTTTTGAGTTTAATTTTTATTTTTGAGATTTTTACTAAATACGCTTAACAAAATTTATATTTTGATAATATTTTTGAGTTTTAATATCATGATAATTGAAAAATGTAAATTATAATTTTTGATAATTTTAAAAAATCAACCCCTAAAAATCTAAATTTGATATGATAAAGAAAAAAAAATAATTGAATTATTATAAAAAAAAAGTTTACTAAAATTAATAAAAAGAAAAAAAAAACCAAAGATATCCTAAAAATATATGCAAAAAAAATGGGCCGAACCAGGGCCGGCCTAGGCCAGCAGTGCAAATCACACGGCCAAGCCGTGCAATTCACACGGCCTATCTTTTTTTTTTTTTGTTTTTAGGAATACATATCATTTAAATGTAAAATAAACCAAAAAATCATTTTCGGCATAGCGGAAGGGTTAGTGAATCTTAAGTTAGAAGTCATAAGTTCAATTCCCCATGGTCATATTTTTTTTTTTTTTTTTACTTTGTACAAATTTCGTTATTGAGTTCAATTTTTATTTTCTTTTTCCGTGTCAAATTCAAATTGTTCGATTCGTTTTTTGAAAATTTATAAAATAAAACTTTCAACTTTACAATTATCAAATGATATTAAAAACAAAAAAAATTAATTAAAAAATTAATTTTGTGATTAATAATTAAAAATGTCGACTGTATATTACAGCACGTCCCTTAAATTTTGATTGTAATCATTGAAGTACAAATTGTTACTCTTCGAGTAATTTGGTTACCTTTTATTTTTACACAAAGTTCAAGAAAATTACATAAAATATAAACATACCCTTTGGCCTGACAATACACAAGTGGATGTGTGGAAAGGAATAAGGCCAAAATGGTCAATTAGTATAATAAAAAGTTTCTAAGAAACGAAAGATAAACAAATGAATGATAAATTCGAAAATGGAATAGGTAAACAAATGATCAGAACAGATGAAGTATAATTTAAAACTAGTTCGATGTCCCGTGAAATTCACAGGTTGTTCAACTTTAAATCATTTTATATTTGTTTTGTACCTTAGTAGTTCTAAGGTTGTTTCTTTCACATTTATACTTAATTGTATCTTAATCCTCACTACATAGACTGAACAATAATCTAAATATTTCGCAATTTTTAACAAGTATAAAAATATAATTTCATATATATGAAGAGAAATACGAAGTATAAAATATATTTATCAATGTTAATTGATATAAAATTTAAAAAGTAAAATATGATTTGTGTTAATTGATACGAGTATATTTTATTGGGTCATGCTCTTTCTAATAGGCATTTTACTCTATCCTATACGAAATTGACGATTATACCCATCTATTTTTTGTCCTACAATTTTCATGTCCAACATTTTCTCTTTTTTTCTCAAATCCATACAAACCTACCGCCCACTGCCACCTTCAACCACCCTCCAACCCACCACCCCCTCCACCACCTTCTACCTAAAAATAAAAAATAAACTAAAAACCTACAACAACAATAATCCTCACCACAACACAACTTCTCACCCAACCACCACCTACACCGCCACCAACTCCCGTCAACCCCCACCCCTCTGGTCCAACCGACGGCCGGATATCGGCACCGCACCAATCATGCATCCACCCTCACCTCACCATGTCCTACCCTTGCCGACCTACCGTCTAAACTACCGCAGGCCGACGTTCCCACCACTCGAGCCACCCCTTTATCGTCTACCCGTCGTCTCAACCACCGGCCACGTTCCACTCTAAAAACCCTAAATTTATTTTACTTTTTGAAGAACAAATTTTATCTTTAATTAAAAACAAATTTAATAATTTAACTACATCAAATAAGTAAATTAATTATAAAAACGCCGTTATTCAATGTCGAAATTACAATCCATAGTTTTTCAATTAGATGTTTTTATCAATTATTGAAAAAGTGAATAGAGAAGAAGAGAAAAAAATTGTAAAAGAAAGGGTAAGTGTGGAAAAATTATGATAAAAAAGTATGGGATAGAGTAAAATGCGTATCGGAAAGAGCAAGTACGTTAATTAAATGTTGATTTTTATGCATATGCTTTATTTAGTTGTTGCTATCCACGATGTGATTTGGTTAATAGAAGTTTAAAGGTAAATGAAGAATGGATCAGAATTTTTCACTTTAACATAAAATTAAAGTGAAAACCAAACTATTTATAAGGTACTCATATGTTCTACATACAAAAAAAAAAGTAGTTTTAAAAGTCAAATTTTCTAGCTAGGTTTCAATTGAAATAGATAACATGATTAAATGAGTACTTACTTTTGATGAAATACACATGTATAGTTGTACTATAGTCTATTCATACAAATTACATCAAACTTACACTATAAGCTAAATATGTAAAGAGAAACGATAGATTGACATGTATAATGTCTTGTTTCAATGCACATGGAGTGTTTAATAAAACGAATGTTGAGCCTCCATTTAAGACTTGACTTGTACGTTTTAGGACGTTATTTCAGTTGAATGAAGTGGATTGATGCCACTACTATTTCAAACGAAACATATGCACCAACACAACATCAACATGAACTAGATAATATATCTACAAATCTGACTCGATGACTGACTATCTCCCAAACACACATTCCAAAAATAAAGACGTGTTGAATAAGTATTATTTCAAAAAGTAAGATTTCACGTGTAATCTTTGATTAAGAAAAATAGAAGATACAAAAATGAAAGGAAGTACTTAACATAGTTCGTTTTTATTGTAAAAAGTGTATTAAGTCTTAAAAGATTTATTAAAACAATGTTTTATTTCATTTTTTAAGTATCGAAAAAAAAAAAAAGGTTAGAGAGTATAAAGAGTAAAGGCGGTTGAATGTGAATTTTTCCATAACTTTTGTTGCTCTGTAAGACTATACTTCGTTGTCTATTACGGAGTACCTTTTTTTGTATAATTTTTTTTTACCAAAATTGCTTGGCCTATTTGGAAAATTCTGAAGGTAAGTAGGCCCAGATGTACAAATCGTAAAAATTAAAGTTTAATAAAACCGACAATCTCAATTCCGTAAATTTTGTATTCAACCCAAATTGAAAAAAAAGAAAAAGAAACCTGGGAAATGGACTGTTTTTAACAGCCTTCTGACCATATTTGCGCCATCTATAACCATCCTCAAGATGATCGACTTCACTTTTCGTCATGAATGCAAAACGCGGTTGTCTTACCCTCTTTTGCGCCTTTTTCTTCACCTTCGTCCTGTCCACCACAACCACCATTTATATTTACCATGAACTTTGCATGTGAATATACAATTAAAATGCATTATTATATATCCATCGAAACCCTAAAATCCTTCTATGTTTATAAAATGATACCACTAGACGACGTAGTCAACTAGTTTAATCGTTAAAGTTAAATCAATGGTCATGATGAACAACTTTATAGCTTAAAGTGTTTGGTTTAGTACATGCCCATGATGCCCACTTAAATCCAAAAATGCACAATATATAATCAACATACTCGTAACTCGTAAGCAAAACTTCCGTTTAGCCAACGATACAAAATCTACTCTCTTCATTTCATTAATTTCTTTACCTTTAATTTCTTTGTAGTTTGTACCAAAATATATTTTGATCCATAAAACCAATTAAGGAGAAGGGGATGATATTAACTAGCCGATAAGGAGATCAAATCATATTTCATTCAATTTATTCAAAGAAGACGATTATTATTGAAAGATAAAGAAATTATTAAAATAGAAAATGTATTAATCTCTTTCTCCCTACTTAGCAGTTTTATGAATTAAATACTCCGTAATATGATTATGAAAAAAAATCAATTTAGACATGCAATCTCAAAGCAAAAAGTAGACAAATAATTAAAACAACGAAGATAAACATTATACACTAGGCCACTAGGGCCATCTATATATCCCTCATCTTAAATACTCTCTCTGTTCATTTATATAAGTCATTTTAGAATATTACACATGAATTAAGAAAGTGTTGGAAAGTGTTGATGAAGTAATTATATGCATTAAATGATCTTTGAAAATAGAACACAAATATTTTTCCACCAATCAAAGAGCTAGAAAGTCTTATTTTTTCTAGTTAATGATGTTTTGGAAGATGTAATTAAGATGTAATAACATAGAAAATTGTAAAACGACATATAAAAATAAAATTTTAATTTTTTCTAAAACGACTTATATTTTTGAACAGAGGGAGTAACAATTTAATACGGAGTACGTACACAGCAGTAAAACCACCCACATTAGCTTTGTATTATAATTTATACGTGTCGTATAACTTTTATTACGATGATTAAAGTGTACTCCGTATAACATTTCAGCGTCGACATACAAAGCTAGTATACAGTTAATTTGAAGTAAATTTTGCTAAAAAATGGTCTTTTATTTTTAAAGAGTAAAACTCGTAACAAATGTAAATATAGCATATATTTGATGAGATTATGAGAATGTTATAAAGAAAATAAATCTTTTACTTTCTCCATCCAATCATTTATTACCTACTTATTTTTTTTTATATAAAATCAAACATAAGAATAAAGGTAATCCTAAAAACAAATAAGATAACAATCTACGGGAATGAAGGGAATACAATTTATTGTAAAAATCCGTATTTCTTGAAACATTATGACTAAATACGGAGTACTTTGTATCCTTTCCAATGAGGCACAATAGAGTATAGTAGCAGGCTGATCATGGATTGGCTAATAATCCTAGTACTAGACCACTTATGGCTAAACCTAGTACTAGATTACTTTTAATTAGCTAGAGTGCTTCGATTCAATTAATCTTTATAATTTAATCACCAACTATGTCACAACTTGACAGAGCATATACCATATTAAATCTAGGTCATTTAAAATTTAGGATCTAAGAATTATGACTCTGATCTTACTTTGAGATGATGTAGATTACTTTTTATAATTCAATAACAAATTACATATGCGGTACGCACATATAAAAAATATAAAATGTTACATTTATAAACCTTTTTTTATTTTCAATGAAAAATAAAGTACGACAATGACTAAGTATTTAAAATTTACACAAAATATAATATATCATCGATAAAAAGAGTTAAAAATTTACCTATCATCCTCGGACGAATATGTTGGCTAAATCCTAAAAGCTACGAGTACATCTTTGGAGTTATCCAACCTAAAGGCTCGTCATTTTAAGTCATCCAGATGCCAGTCAATTAACTAAATTGGTTGGTCAAACAAAAATCTATTGGCACAACCTTCAAACCCTTAGCTATTACGGAATACTTTCCTCAAATAATTTCATCGTTTTCTTACCACTTGTTAGGAGAATATGTGAGCAATTTTCGAAAAATGTGAATGCATTGGTTGGTTTGTAGAATTGAATGAGAGAGTATCTAAAAGAGAGGGCCCAAAGACAATATATAAAAAAGAAAAAAAAAGTTACAAAGTATTTTCAAAAAAAAAAAAAAGGGTAAGAAAAGAAAGTTTAAAATTTAGTCATGAACACTACCACATGACAATCACTATTTTGATTAGGAACCGCAACAACAATATATGAATTCAAATTAAATAAAACAAATTTTGATTTGAGCATCCAGTGAGGACAGTCTCTCATTCTGACACATCACCTTTGAATCTAACAAAACAAACAATTAATATACCAATTTAATGATGTATCAAAATAAAAAATAATTACGAGATCGATGAGATAAATATCGAATGAAACAGATACTGAACGAGCTGACATCGACATCAAACCTAAATACTTAATATACACTCCTATCTATACATTGAGCAACCACTTGTATGTCTTGATGAGACGAGACGAAGATGCTAAACAAATTACACTAGTAGATAATCAATTATATATTGGACCACACTAGAAAAATAAAAAAGTATGCACCACCTATATATATACTCTACTAATTAAGAGATACCCACCAAACAATAATGTATGATTAAAGCAAGATATATATTCATCCAACACTTTACTCTAATTTAGCCCATCCAATTTAAAGACCATCACTCATATTATTATTCTTATATTTAGATACCCCCCATGTGCACTATAACTTCATTATTCTTCTCCACTCTCCTACATGTTTTACACACAAATTCTCATGGACGATAATTTTACAATAAATTTATCGTAAAATATCTCATATAAAAGATAAATATAGTACTCCATATAAGATAGTGTCACAAAAGATATTTTTTTACCTAAAATGCACGCATCTTATTATTCCTTCTTATAGAAATCATTCTTCGTCCATGCTTTAAAAAGTTGTATTTTGTAATTCTGGAAATATTATCTTCGTATTTCGACACATGAGTAAAAATTATCTCTTACGGAATATATAATGATCCATTGAAATCGACCTTTAGTCTATCATATTGGAATTAAATTAAAATATTATATGAACACATTAAAGATTATTCTCTAGATTCTTTTGAACTTATTATACCTTTAACGGAATAAACTTGAATTGATCCGTTGAACTTAAATTCGAAAGAATAAGTTGCATTTATAGTTTTGGAAGTATTCTCTTGGTATTCTGAAGTTTTTAAACATGTGGAGAAAACTAATTAATTTTACATAATGGTAGACAAATTTTTTTAGACATTTAATTTCTATTTATATTATTAAAATAAAAGAGAAAATAGAACATGATTTGCTCTATGCTTACTTAATTAAAAGTAGTTTAAATAATGTACCTAAAAATTTGCTAGGTAATAATATACGCACTGTATATAATGAATGATATATTTTGGTTGAATTTGCAATTTATAAGATGTTAAGATATTTGAACACATCACGAAAGTCTATTGGTGGGCAATTTTAATTAAGATGGATTTTTTTTTTCAAAGACGAAGGTGTTCATAGACAGTGTTGAGTCAGAGACTATTCCTTTTACAGTGGATATTCTCCAAAAAAATAAATGTCTAACCAAAAAATGTTAAAAGAGATATGAATAGCTTATAAAGTTATATTGCATTTTACATCTAATGTGTGAGAATCATATAATGCATTTGACCCTATGCTATCCCAAATTAGTACTCTACTTCATATCTGATAGAACCTTCTCATTATTCTCGAAATAGTTATCAGAAAATACTTAAAGATATATCTATAAAGATAATCCACCTTGACTCAAACTCTATAAATTGAGATCATAAACCCCCCAGTTGTGTCACGTATTTTGTTAAGTCGTAAAACTATTATTAAAATCGAAGATAAATATATAAAACAGAACAGAGGATCCGCGAAGTAAATGTAGTATCTAAATTTTGAGGAGAAAAATAAAAGGAAAAGGAGCCGCCCGAGAGTGGCGGAATTTTGAGAGGGAAATGCGGCGATGTAGCTTTCAAATGTACCAAATAAAAAAATAAACAAAAAAGAATGGGTACACATTTTACGCTAATCCCCAAAAGTATACCCCCCTATATTTTCGTGTTTTCACTTTACCCATCCCCCCGTGCCTTCTGTTAAAAGTTACAATACTAGTAAAAAGTTTAAACTATCAATAGATAAATAATTTCATTTTCAATTTAACCATGATTAAATGAGTAAATCACTAATTAACCGTTGTAGATCAAATACAAAGTAAAAAAAAAAAAAAAAAAAAAACCAAACAAACAAACCCGCAAGGGGTGTTATCTAGCTTTTTTTTTAGAGGAGAAGATTGAAAAGACGGTACAAAATAGCAGTGTTCAAAACTACTCTATTCATACGTACTCATCGATCATAACCTAAGACCAGTAAACAAAACGCGGTTTCGAACTTTGGACCTATAAATAGGTCTTTAAAATATTTTAGACTAGTGATTAAGACGAGATATCTATCGTTATAAACTCCATTTTGAGGAGGCCTCCATATCCTAAGACAAAACCACAAAAAATGACACAGATATATTGAAGAATATCTAGTATACTTTCTGTAGGTTTGTGACCTCGTGCCATCATAATAATTACTCCCTCTGTCCCGATCATTTGATAACATTTTTTATTTATGGGTGTACAAGTTAATTGTTAATATTTCTATATTTGATAATTTTATTTGAGTAAAAGACTATTATACCCTACTTTTACTTCCTCTACAACTCACTTGACCCCACCATATAATTCTCTCTTACTTTCAACTATAAAATATATACTAATATAAGGGGCAAGTTAGACATTTAATCACTTACCTTATTATTTGTGAAAAAATATAAATGTTAACAATTGAGTGAGACGAGGGGAGTATTAAAAAAAAAAAGGTTAAAGATTGATAGTCAGTAAATTAAGTATCGTATTGTACGGTCTTGGTCTCCTCCTAAGTCAGCAGATAAAATAAAGACAGAAATAAAATTATAAAAAAGGTGAGTATATATTATACTCACGAGGTCTCTGATGCGGTGGCGGTGGTGGTGGCGGAGGATTTGTCGGCGGGATCCTCCGATGAGCTCGAGGACGCGTTCGACAACGTCGGTGGTGCAACATGAGAAGGACTACAGCTCGATCCTAGAGCAGGTGATATTGATGCAGCGGCTGCAGCTGCATCGGACGGCTGATAATCATCCACGTCAGCTAAATGAGGTCCACTACTAGAGGACGTACGATGATCGAGATGAGGGTTTTGATTATTAACTATCTCGGACGACCAGGGGAACTCAGAAAGTACACTTTGTTGATATGACCAGTTCATATGGTCCGAGTCAGAGCCGGGGAGCGAAGACCAGGTCGTATCGTTAGGACGACCTGGGTGGTTTGAGTCTGACTCCATCGACCTGACTCGGACCTAATAAGAACTACCTATAAAAGGAAAGTATATATTTTTTTTTTCGATCGAGAATTTAAATAAATAAATAAATAGAAATAAAGAGGGGAAATTAAAGGGGGGGTGAATGTGGAGAATATTATTATTATTATAATTATTATTAGGGTTGGAGAAATGGAAATAGAGAGTAATATTATAGGTTTGGGGAAAAAAAAAATTATATGGTGAAATGAAGGGACGCGTAAAGAGAGAAACTTTACAAGAAGTTTTGAAAGAGGAGTGGGGGTTGGGGTGGTGGTGAATGCTGATGTGAGTGCTGTCAAATACTAACACACATGATAAGTAATAGGAGAGTTATATAGGATGAGATCAAATTTAGGCGTTATCGGATGGTATCGATATTTTCATACTCCCTTCATTTTATTTATAAAGTTCCATAGGAGTTTGGCACGGGTTTTAAGAATGTGGAAAAAAGTGGAAAAAGTGGGGGTATAATGGTTTTTTCAAATAATATGTAAGTTGTGTGTATGAAAAATTGTGAAAAAGTAGGGTTATTTTGATAATTTTTAATGAAAAAAAGTAAATGAATTTGGAAATGAGGCTAAATGAGTAAAATTGACAAAAAAGTAGATGAATTTGAAAATGGGGCTAAATGAGTGAAATTGACAAAAAAAAATGGGGCTAAATGAATAAAATGGAGGGAGTAACTCATTTATTTTGTGTCTAATTTGTAATTTTTCATTTGGACTCGATCCATAAACTTAATTCTTACTTAAAAGACTAGTGATCGAATGGATGATAATAAAATTTATAATACTTACGTGTCCATCAAAATTAAGTCACAAAACTGATTAAGGTGTGAGAATCAGTGTCAATTATTTAATTTCCTTCCTAAAAAGGAAACAAAAATTTTGTGGTGTGTGAATAATTCAATGGATGCCTTGAAGTTTGTGCCAACATCTTCATCACTCTCCTGTTTTTCTTCACATGGTTTTTTAATCTTATTTTTTTCCTTGATTTTACATTATTTGTTTTAATTTAGTTTGATTTAATGTTGCTGCATGTGATTATATTGGTGGGTTTATTAATGATCATCGTATTTGTCTTTTTATTTTCGATTTTTTGTAGTAATTATCGTCTTTTTGTGATTTGGGATGATGGGTTTTGTAAAAGATTGAAACTTCATAGACTTTTTTTTGTGGGTTTTGATAATTGTGTTTAATATTAACGTAAAAGATCGCCTTTCACTTTTAAATGTAAGAGTGACAATTAGTAGTTAGAGATATCGTCTTTTTTGAGATTTTGTGTAAATGTTATGTTTTAGTTGTGGAACTAGATTAGATAATTTTTTCTTTTTTGTTGGGTGAAATGTAATGTTGCTAATTTTTGATTTTTGAGTACTTTAATTGATTAGTTTATTTGTGTTTGATTATTTGATTGAGATGAAGCCATTATAAATTCGTAATATGGTTTTACTTTTTGATATATTGTCTTTGATTCATCCATTTTTTACATTTTTTTTCTTCCAAAATCCACTCGTAAAATAAGGTGAATGTAAAGAATCGAATGAATCAGAAGGATTGTCTCATTGGTTGAAGAAATTTGGTGTGTGTAGTGATTCAGTCGAGTGAGCTAAGCTCTTTATCTTTATCAAGCATGTCTTAGCAGTGTATTTACATTTGTATGCAGATAGTTTGTATTTATCAAGCATGTGCTTTTCTTTATGAAGTGTTTTACGTTATGTTTCGTATGTAGTTTAGGGTTGGATGCTTAGTTAGTATGTCGTTCACGTGATCAGTCATCACATGGATTTGATGCTAGATCTAGGGCTCTGTAACAAACATTAGCGTTGGTGTGTGATACTTTTTCTGTTGATGGTTTTCTTAGACGTTTGGTGGATGTGATGAATTTCTACTTTGAGTTTAGTCTGTTACAGCAATTAATTTTGCGTTCTCTTTCAGATTCGGCTAAGCAAGTAAAGGTTTCCCTATGGCGTCTGTCTTCTTTGTCTGTGAAGTGCAATTTGAATACCCCACAACCTTTGCTTCATACTGTGAGGTCGAACCTCCGAAATAATGCCTTTATGAAGGTACAAATTTGAATACGTCGCTTTTTACTTTTCAATAGACACAACTCTGTACTGATGACTTGCTGTTTCTGAATTAGGTGTCATGTCGAAGCAACAGCGACACGCAGGTGTTAGAAGCCAGGTATGCCACGAGCATGTATTAAGGTTTATGAGTCAACCGTTGTAACAAAGTATAGTGACTCAACTTCAAGCTTTGATGTTAACGAGAAGGAAAATAAGCTATTAATGTTCTTGTAGCTTGATCATATACGGAGTATTTATCGAAAGAAGTTTAGCTTTTGTTTTTGTTTGTAAATTTGGTCTTGTCCTGGTTGGATTCTGGTTCTGCCTATTGTACCAGATGTTTGAATGCATTTGCTAGGGTACAATAAACTTGAAAAATGAGTTTGGATTTCTTCTTAATGTAATATCCTTTTATTAATGCTGATATACTTCTATGGCTAATAATTCTACGTTTTTATTAAGATGTATGGATGAGGTGTATGATTCACTGGCAGAACGTCTTCTTCCTACTGGTGCAGCAACAGCAAATCCGAACTTAAAGTAAGTTTTTTATATTATCTGTCTCGATATTCTCTTCTGCATATTTTTAATTGAGTTACATCATGCTAGCCATTCTGCAATTCGTCTGGCGTCAGACTCAGTTTATGGACGACTTGCTAAATATTTGGGTTCAATTTTTTCTCTCATGGTATATACTTTATTCTGAAGAGCAACAATGGCATCATTCCATAAGTTAGATTACGTGTGATTGAGATTTGACCTGCAGTTTTCATGCCGGACAGCTGTAACGGGAGAACCCCCTTTACCAAAGTACCGATTTGCTTGGATGTTTGTAGTAGTCGATGTGATCAAGTGATGTTTATTCAGTAGTTATAAGTAAATACGAAGTATATCAAATGTGATGCAGATACATAATCGGTTTAGCTGGTCCCCCTGGTGCTGGGAAAAGTACAGTGGCTTCCGAAGTGGTTCAGCGCATCAATAGTAAATGGTCACAGAAAGCACCTTCAATGGACGAATTAGTAGATTCACCAGATGTTGCTATTGTGCTTCCCATGGATGGATTCCATCTTTATCGTCATCAATTAGATGCAATGAAAGTGAGCCTTCTTTTTCCTTCCTTGGACTTGGAATAAGCTATTCAACTCTCTTGATGATTGCATGGAACTAGGATTTGTATTCCATAAATGAGTAGCATTTCAATTTGAAATCCTGTACTCGTAGGACGTATTTGAGATATTGTAGCTGTGTGATCGTGCTAAACAACCAACTTTTGGTGTTAGGTAAGTCTGCAATATATTTTAGGAACAAGGGAAAGGAGTACGGTGGCAATGAGTTGAGGACATTCTCGACATTATAGTTCTGTGGAGCATGTGTGCTCTCAAGAACGTTTATATTGTTTTTTACGTGGTTTCATTTTGTGTCCAGGATCCAAAAGAGGCTCATGCAAGAAGGGGAGGTGAGAGTAGACCTGAGACTCTTCATTTGGGTGTAGCTTTCTTAAATCTTAATTACTAAGAGTAAAAATTTTGACGAAATTTGTCCCCTCCTTACATCAGCCCCATGGACGTTTGACCCGACAAGGTTACTCAAATGTCTCCAAACTTTGAGGAATGAGGTAAGCTTTTGATGCCTTGAATTGACACAAACATAAGAAAGATGATGTGTTAATTTTATGCTACAAAAGGACGTGATTAAGGCATTAATAGTTCTTAGCATGTTTAAAATACTTTTTTCATACACCCTTTGTTTGCAGGGATCTGTTTATGCACCATCATTCGACCATGGGGTAGGAGACCCTGTTGAAGACGACATTTTTGTATCTCTTCAGTAAGTGAACATTTCTGACTTAGGTTCATTCAAAGTCTTGTTTTGTCTTCAGAGTAATTCTGTTCAACCATACAGACTATAATAACTGAAACGATGTTCAATGCTTTGGTAAAGATATTCATTTATCCTTGTTTTGGTAATCTCAGTTCTTTCAGTATTGTTTTAGAGTTTATTTTACACTCATGTTCCTGAGTAAAATTCATTTCTTACTGTTGCCTAATTGTTGATCCGAAGGAATTGACTACTAAACTATTGAAATCGTACTTGAGTATTCTGATAGCTACTTTAACTATTGTTTACCATAATATGGAAGTCTGTCGAAGCCCAATTTGCGGACTTGCATCGTCCATCGATTTGGTTGGTTCAGCCACCACGGGCTACTCGAGCTCTTTGTGCTATGTGATATTGTGATGATGTTTTATGTAAATGACTTCTTTTCAGGCACAAAGTTGTGATAGTAGAAGGAAATTATTTGCTCCTTGATGAAGGGGTTTGGAGTGATATATCTACCTTGTTCGACGAGAAATGGTAAGTGTTGTGTTGCTTTATGATGCAGTGTGGTTATTTTTTGCGTTGAATTTAGCATGAAAAGTCACCGCTGTTTCGCTCACCATGTAGGCATGGGGTGTCGAAATTGGCATGGTCGACAACTCTATCATTTGATACTCAGACTATTGTAATATATCTAGTACCAATGTGCATGGATAAAACTATTCCAACACTTTTCAATTAATTCTCAAATATTGCCCCAATAACTCTTCATGGGCGTGTATTACAAGCTTTATATTCCATCTTCAAGGACACCGTGGATGACTTCACCAGAATATGTTGAGTTTGTCAACACGAACCCATAGTTATCGTAAACATAAATTTTAGGTGTGCTGCTTGACCATCTAGCAATGTTTTTGACTCACCACCGGTCACCCCCACTACGAGATGGTAGATTGGCATGACCCACATTTAGCCGTTTAATATATGTCGTTCATCTTTTCCTCACGTCGTAAAGACAACTTTGCTGATTCAGTGCACTCTACACTTAACTTAGGTGATCAGAAACAAGAGAATCAAAATCATCATATCTTACTGATATGGAATGAGCAACCTTTACATTCATTGCTATGTCATTACGACTCATCAGTAATACATATTTGGCTTATGATATTTGTTGTTGTGCATGTGAAGGTTCATTGATGTCGACCTCGACACTTCTATGGATCGAGTCTTGAAGAGGCATATGTCAAAATGTACGCGTCCCTGTCTGTAACGTTTCTGTTTTCGTACAATCATGTCATCGACTCTTATTTGATTCTGATGCTTGAAAATGTGACAGCCAACAGGTCGCCAGATGAAGCAAAGTGGCGGATAGATTACAACGACCGCCCCAATGCCGAATTGATTATGAAGTCAAAGAAAAACGCAGATTTAGTCATCAAGTCAATCGACCTTTAGTCATCAAGTCAATCGACCTCTCAGCCTAAATCTCAGGTAGTAGCGATCCTGCTTTAATAAAACGGATGTGAATAAAACAACAGATAGACAGACAAACCGACCGACCGAAGGATAATGAGGGGTGTATTAGGTCTTGCTCCGGTTTCTCGGAATTATAAAGTGTTTTTTTCATTAGGAATAATTTTTGTATTCCTAAGATTGATCTGTACACCCTCAATTGAGAGCACACATCTCAATGACATAGAACCAAATTTCCCAGAACGGAGGGTTGTGGACAGTGGAAACATATATCAAACGGTTATATGCATACAACTGAACATTATGTTTCTCATTTAACAATAAAGTCAATAATTTGGTTGTATGTGAAAGGTTATTTTATAGACGACGAACTAGGTTTACTTCCTTGCACGAGTGAATGCTTATATAAACTAATAAGATATGATATTCGTAGATTTTAATGTCTTCTCAGAGTTCTCACTACATTATACCGTGAAAATGGCCAACGAATTTGCACATATATAATTGATTGATTAATTCCAAAATTCAAAGAAACCAATGGTACGAAAAGCAGAAACAAAAGAAAAAAGAATTTTGGACTTTCTAGAAGAGGTAAAGAATATTTCTATAATACCTAATTTTGCAGCATAAAACTTAAAATACAATTTTACAACGCAGTTTATACATTAATTAATAAAGGAGAACACAAAACATAAAACATATTAGGTTAATATAATAGACTTAATAATAATACAGGTAAAAAATAATATACGCGAAGTAGAAAGCAGACATAGAAATTACAAATTAAGGTATACGTCTTTCATCGAACTTTTTGCTCAGCTTCTGTTCTTGCACTTCTCCATGGCTCTTGGAGCTGAAAAATATTGAGCGCAAACTCTTCATTATTGAGAAAAAATTACCAAAAATTTCAAAGCCGAAATAAATCATATCTGATGTAACGATGTAACAATGTATGCTTAATACAAGATTATTCACGACAACTTTATACTTTTATAACAGTCATAGGCTCGGGGCATTTTGGGGTTGGCCATAAGTACGCTTGCAAATCGAAAAACTAAGGCCCTCTTCTCACTTGCTTTCCAACAACGTCATTGGATTGGGCTGAAGGAGCTTGACCAATCCAAATGAAAGAAGTTTGTCAAGGAGAAACCGTGCTCCAACCAAAAACTAATCAACGGGCCAATGCCTATACTACTGAGCAATCAATAATTAGGTTTGCTAGGGCGAAGCCGAAAACTGACATGAAGGCAGCCAAGTCCTTCCTGCTTTGTCACTAGATGCCTAGATGGTTCATGTTTATACTGCATTTCTCCTACTTGGCTTGCTTCTAGAGGCTCGGGCATAGACACGAGCCTCTGGCTGGCCAACTGGCCAAGGATGAGTTCATAATCCATAATTTATGGTCGAAAAATTCCCTACATATATGTGCAGAGAATAGGCCACAAGATGCCTACATTTTGTTTATAAAATGTAGGGAATATACAAATACGCTAGCTAGATTAATTAATCAACGTAACAGCACCATCGATTATCTTTGCTCTTATCTCGTGAATTAATGAATATCTTGATTATCTTTGATCGAAACTTAAGATAGTTGAACCTTTTAAAACGGAAAATAAAAGAACAAATAGAATTACCAAGTCCAGCAGCTTCGTTTCCCCTCATAATACGAAGTCGTTTGCATGTTTCCACAAACATCCTGGTTAAAAAGATATAAACATTAGTACAATAATCGTTTCGATAATAACTACTCCACCTTTTATATTCAAATATTTTACAAAAACTTTTAACTGATGTTGCGTATATTAGACTAATGAAGTTTAGAAATTTACTCACTATTTCAAAGATCATTTTGGATAAACCATAATAGGAAAAGTGCCTAAAAAAGTACTTATCAATGGCTTACTTTATTAAATAATACCGAGTATTCCGTAATATAAGAAGCACATATCGTCCGTTAAAATATTTTACTTTATTCTATCATATCATAAGCGAAGATCGTAAGTTTTCAACTTCATCGAAATAAAAAAAAGATGGCAATTAGAGGAATAAATGGAGCATACCCCCATGGGACATCACCAACAAGCATCCAATCTCCATCCTTGTCTTCATAAGTAGGAACATAATCAGAGTCATTAAGGAGATTCATTAGCTTCCTCTCATTCATGAAATCAATCATACCTTGATCACCATAATTACCTACAATCAATCAATTTTCAAGAGCAACATCCTCAAACATATTAGATTTACACCTTTAAATAACAAATATGCAAACACAGAGAAGAACAAACACCCCTAATTCTATGTTACTAACTCTAAACACACATTTATTTGAATTATATGGTTAACTAATACTTTCTCCGTTCATTTGAGTTCATTACTTTTGCCCCTTTGGCCCCAAATTTTAGATGAGAATCTTCGAGAGAATCGAGATCCATACTCGCTGGTCATATGAAGTCAAATGAAATAAGACTGTTATCTAAATAACTAGAGTATTACAAACTAGTACTGAATGTTCAAGATAAAGTACAAAGTGAGACTATATTTGCTTTTGATTATAAAACATAAACTTCTTAAAAGTTCAGAACAATAATCCGTAATTGTAAAATTGCAACTTCATCTGAATATCTAATAATTATGTAATTTCATCGTTTGACTATAACCAAAATGTGAGACGGACTCATGTTAAATGTGTAATGAGTGGTCGAGTATGCTTACCAAGGGTGAAAGAGCTGAACATTTTGCCCAAAGCATCCGAAAGGTCTTGGTAACTCTTGTACGTTTTGAGGTGGACCTTACGTAAGTAAGGTGCACCATCCATGCTGACCTTCACCAAGCCACCACTCGATGACTTGTCTACTGTTTCACCCTCTTCTCCTCCGGTGCTCTTTTGCACCGTCATCACATTTTTCCGGTATGAACGCACTGGCGGCCAACCAACCACCTGTGTCCTACATTGTGTAACAACATGTTCAGTTCCTGTGTTACTTGTCTATGAATTCACTGTTTGCTTTTTTCAGTACTCCCTTCATCACATTTTTACGGTCCAGATTTAACTTCGATTGTCAGGTATCAAATTTGGCCAAAAGAATCTAAAATTAAAGACGATAAACAATATTTTTGGAAAGTTAAGACGGAAATACTTGTTTTGATCATTCCAATAAGACAAATTTGATATTATAATTCTAAACTCTACACATATTTGACAAAATTAATGTTCCGTATTAAATGTTTTTAAGACCAAAGGCATATAAAGACAATATCGATAACTCGACAGTAGTAATAGCTTACTTGGCAGGAGGCTTAGCAGAATCAGTAATAACTTTTAAGGAGACATCCTTAACATCAGCCTTTTGATCATTCTTCTTCATCAAATCCAAGGGAGATGAAGGAGCAGTTTTCAAGTCCACAGTCTCAGAAAAACTTCTCTTACTCCCAACACCACCACTAGCCTTCACCATCACCACCGCCACCTCGTCTTTCTCGCCACCACGGCTGCCATCTCCAGGCAGCCCAAGCCCGAGACCAAGCCCAAGGTTGAGCTCTGTCTCCACCATCTTAAGCCCACCTATTTCCATTTTCTTTTTGTTTATTTGTTTGTCTAATTATTCTGTTTAACTAGTTTCTCTCTATATATAATTGTGTTGTATTATAATCAATACCCTCTCTCACATAAATTACTATGCTCTGTAGTTGAGGTGTATGGGGTCCTTCCTAGTTGGTGCTTGTGAGAGAAAAAGAAATGAGTAATCATTTACATAAGCATATAGTTATATATACCATCATAATAATGTGGTAGTTTGTGGGGAGCTAAATGATATTGCTGCTGCAATAATAAAAGAGAGTACATAATTACGATTTAAATGTATATTTAATGAAAAGAGTTTTGTGAGAGGTCTTAACGCAAAACGATTTTAAGCAAGACCTACTAAACAGTTTATAGGTACGTTATACATATGCATAGAGTATTTGTACCATTGTACTACATATGCATGGCACAAGTTTTACGAATTAGAAAGGTGGAAATAGTATATACGTCATGATTTCAAATAGATGAATAACAAATTGCTAGCTTTAGATTTTTTTTTTTTTTTCACATTCAGTTTTTATCTCAAATGAAAAATACATTGATTTGATTTTAAATAAATGATGGTTATTATAAGAGATATAATTTCAAATGAAAATGAGAGACAAAAATTATTCTATAGGCCATGTGGGCACAATAAATATACTAATGGATGTAGTATCTGGAGGAAGAATAACGATGGCATTCACAAAAATTAAAATATCTTCAAAACAATTTATCTATGCAACAAACAATTAGTGTATATACTAGTACGGAATGGCATAAAAGAACCTAATTTCCTATTTTAATAGCATCCCATCGAAATTCCTATTTTGTAAGTATCCTTCTTGCGAAATTGTTAAGACCACAGGATTTGCTAACGTTCCTTGGAATGAACTTTCAAGGTTTACTTTCTCTTTATATTCAATTTTATTTTATTTTTATACAAATTTTCATGATAATCAAGTCACCATTAGACTACATTAGCATTTCATGTTAACTCGTTGTACCAGAGACCACATTAAGTCACCATTAGACTAGGTGTCCCTCACCATTTTTCCTCCCAATGTTACAACCTTCATTCTCGCCTCGGCTACAAGTATCCCTATATAATCTGGCCACTCCCAGCCCGCACCAACAACCACCATCCTAATGCAGCCCATTTCTAAGAATTTATTCACTAGCCCCTTACAATGTCATTTGATTGTCCCAATCCACAAAGACGAGAAAGTATCTCATGATAAATTTATCACAAACCGTCATGAGGTAAATGTATGGGATAGACAACCAATGACCACAGTACCATACCATGTTAGACAGAACTATAAATCAGAAGCATGATCAGGTCATCCCATATGGTTGTGGGCCAACGACCCATATAATCTTCAAATGACCCAAAACCTAACGGGCCCATGCACACCCAGAGGTGGAAAATGCCCTCTATTGCCTTTTATCATTAATGACTCCACACGTATCTACCCAGTGAGGCAGTGACAATGATGTTTGATTATCTTCATCTTCATTCATTTTACACTAAGACTTGTCAAAAACGACTCATGTTATAAATATAGTAAAACAAACCTAAACTTGAAAAACATTCACGAGATAAGGCTATTGAGATTTGAGACTAACCGCATCTTATTGCTTGGTCGTTTGAGCACATATGGCATATGGGCCTCCTTGCGAGCTTAGGCCGCACCATTTTGAAGGTCAGCGCATAGGGGATGACACGAGGGTTGAGGGACGGCATAACATGGTTCATTTACTCCCTTACCGTACAGCTGAACGTCCTACAAAAAATCCCATAGATTGATGTTATGTTCAGATTCATTTTGTGCCAAACCAT
>JAUEKU010000010.1:2545900-2569422 GCA_032274805.1 Gypsophila paniculata
GATTAAAACATTGTTGTATTTTGGCAGGTTCGCTTGGAGAGGAAAGTAATGGTACACTATGGTATTGCATGCTTGACCCCTGATGTGATTACTGTACTGGGAGGAGTTGTGCCAGCATTGTATGAAGAGTGGCAGATGAACCAGAAGTATGCAGGGTTTTCTCGCTCATCTGTGCGCACAGGTCAAGAGGGAATTGAAGGAGGGCCCCCGCCATTTGAGAAATTGCAAACTGGAAGAGCTAAGCTTAGCTCTACTCGCAATGGTAAAATACTCTGTACTTTTTCTGTTTCTTGGTGTCACCTATACTTTGAAGCGTGGTCTTTTTGTTTCCCTTCATTCAGCATCAGACCTGTTAGAGATTTCCTGACTGTCATAGGATTGTAAGAAGTAGGAAGAACAGTCCGATTAATCCAACGTATGAATGATTTATGGGGTACATCAAAGTGAGAGGGTAAATGCCTTAAGTTATTTGGCAATTGTGCCACTTATTGGGTAAAAAGCCACAGCTCTAAGAGACTGCATAGAGAATCTTTTATTTGTCGTAAGAAAGGTGTAAGGTAAATTTGTTTCAGGTTTAGAGTGAAAATAACACATGATAGCACTTATGTTAATTCACGTAGCTGCATGAGTTGCAAAGCAAAGGCGATGTCCAAGATTGTGTCTACTACTAGGAGATCACACTAGTGAGTCATTCTGTAAAACTTTGGGAACGATTAAACGAACAAAGACTAAGTAGAAATGTATATCTTTTGCAGTTATATTTTGTTTATTGATGAGTTCATAGACCTCTTTGCGATTTTATGTTGTTTTCATGCCTAATAAATTGGTGTCTTTGTACAGTTTCCAGAGATAGTGAACCAACGTCTAACAGATCATCCAAAACCCTAAATATACAACAGGTGGATAAATATCAAGCTTCTAACAGTAAAGCAGATGGTGCTGATAACAATCTTAAAGAAGCTTCAACTTCTCAAAGAGTTGAAGAAAAGTCAACTGATACTCGGCCTAAAGAAGGTGTGGTATCTTTTCTGCTCAAAATTGTGAAAAAGTTAGGTTGCTAACTTTTTTATTGATGTTACTGTTGCAGCCTCTCAGATTATACTTTAATAGGCTTCTTATAGTGGACCTGTAGAAACAATTTGCTAGTTGCTCTAATAAATTAATGAGTTGGTCATTTTTGCCAGTGGCCGAATATGTCCCTATCCAGAATCAAGCAGCTGCACAGAAGCTCTTGCAGAAAATGAATAACCCGAGTGAAAGGCACAGAGGTCAGAGATTCAAGGGCAAGGCGAGAGAAGACGATAAACCAGTTTTCACACTTGACGAATGGGAAAGAAGTAAAGCTGGGGCTGTTATGGTTGCTAGTGAGGAGCCTCATGATCTCAGTCGTGATGAGTATCTTGCTCGGCAGCTTCAAAATCAGTTTAATTTGGAAGATCAAGTGAGCCTTTATTTGTCGAAATCATGATAATTTAATGCCAAACAACACTGTTTTAAGATTATTTGCAATTATGATGATACGATTTAATTTGGTCATTTGAGAGGTCGTCAAGTTAACATGTCTTCGGGTTCTTTCTTCAGGAGCAATGGAGACCAGAAAGAGGTGAGGCGGAAGATATAAAGATGAGTATGTTCAGCTTTCAACGTGATAACGACGCTGATTCTTATGGAGGATCGGGATCAAGAGGGAGAGGGAGAGGAAGAGGGAGAGGTGGGAGAGGGGGTAGGGGACGAGGAAGAGGACGAGGTAGAGGTTGATTCACTAACAGTTCCGGACTTCTCTTTAAGTTGTGCTTAGGTGATGGATTATGGAACATCCATCATGATAATTGGTTTGTTGAAGCAATTATGCAAGTGGTGAATAATCATCCTCAGATTGAAAGGGGGGCAGCCAGGCAGCGATGCATACAACTCATTGACTGATCATGTGATGTGTGTCGATTTTCTTAGTACATTCTGGGTTGAAGTGGTTTGTGAGGCTCATGGCTATTTTCAGAGGAGGTCACCAGTAAGTTTGAATTTTCTCGGTCTTCAACTGTTCTCTCTAATTTCTCAACGAATCGATAGATGTTTCAGTTTGGTCATCATTACTTTCCTAGTCGAATGATAAACGGAAATATGCAAAAGAGTTGGGAGCTCTTTTGAGTAGCACTTATTTCTGAACTGCAAAGTAAGTCATATATGATACTCCCTCCATTTCACTCATTTAGCCCCACTTCCCGTTTTTGGCAATTTCACTCATTTAGTCCCATTACCAAATTCATCTACTTTTGCCAGTAAAAATTACCAAAATAACCTTACTTTTTCACATTTTTCCATACAATACAACTTACAAATTATTAAAAAAAGACCATTATACCCCTACTTTTTTCCACTTTTTTCACTTTTTAAAATCCCGTGTCATACCCCAATGGGGCTTTATGAGTGAAATGGAGGGAGTAATTCGCAATGAGTAGGTGAATAATATGGGTAACAGATGGGTGGTGGGTCAACTGAAGTTCCATTCAACCCATCATCCATCCGTCACCTATCTTGGTTTAGTGCTAGTTTGTACGTTTTCTGAGACACCATGACTCGTCGAAGATTCATAAGTCCGAGTCATCTAGATACTGAATACTCTGTTGTATTTGCCAACCTGAGAAGATCGTTGCTAGGATAGCTTCATCAATCTGTTGCAATATATAGTTCAAACTTTTGCCTTGTTGAAATAAGATTAATACTAACACAACTTTTGGATTAGAACAAAGATAGACTAATAATTGTACAGATCAGTAGCATGTATGTTCTTGGAACGTATTTAACAGCAACAACAGAGGCATTCGACGCAGCATTCACAGGTCTCGTAGCAGCAGAAACAGCAGCATAGCACGAAGCAACTGCATTCAACCCACAACTGTCTTAGAACTTCAATCATATTGAGTTAATGCTTTCTATCGATTAGTTTAGATTTACATGTTTGGCTTATACGTGAAAATTTTGTCTGAATCCGCCACTAGTCAGCCATGAACAAGCCGTGAACCAAACCAAACAACAAAAGGTATCGTCTCTCTTTTAGTAATCGTCTTAAATCATCTGCCAAGAATAACCTTTTCTCCTTATCTGATTTTGGAGGAGCCTATTAAAGATAATTATCAATGGGTCATGCTCTTTCCAAAACATAAATTACTCAATCCTATATGTATTTGACCATTTTAACCCTCTCGTTTTTTTCCTTTACCTTTTTTCAACCCTCTTCCCCCTTTATTCAAACTCACATCACCCCTAACCCCACATTCAACCACCTTCAACACCTACCACCTTATCCACAACAACCACCACCTCCCACATAACATCTTGTCATTGACAACCTGACCGGTGACCTGACAGCCGGAGGTCTCCCAACCCTCCCGCCGGAGATCCCCCACAACTAAAATAATTAAAAAAAACAAAAAAAACTCACAAATTAACCCTAAAATCCCTACCACCACCACCACTTATCACCGGCGACCGCCACACCTCACTCCCTACCCCCTGTCGACCTCCTCCACGGACGCCGTCAACCTACTGACCGGACCACCAACCCTCCCCCCAAACACCCCCTGCCCCGCGTCCCCCTCCCTGCCCCACCATCGCCAAACCCAGTCACCACCGGCCAAACCCAACCACCATCAGTTCAGTGTCTCTTTACCCTTCCCGTCATCTCCACCAACATCATTGTCCTACACTTTCACTTTGACCACCTAGTCGAAAATCGTAATTTAATTAAAAAAAATTAATTATTTATCAACATCAAACACGTAAATAAACTATAAAAATCTCGCTAATTATTTGTTCAATGTCGAAAATTTGACCCATAATTCTTCAATTTGTTATTTTTTTATGAATTATTTGAGAAGAGAAAAGAGAATAAAAATAAGAGTAAAAAGTTGTATGGAGTATAGGATTTTGAAAAAGGACTTGGGAGGAAAAATAATGAACAAAAAGTATAGGATAGAGTATTTTGCGTTTTGGAAAGAGCAAATACGATATGAGAAAACAAATGAGTCACTTGGATTTAAACAAAAGAACAAATCAATAAAGTTATCGACACGTAGTGTTACGAAATATTAATATATATCATTAGAATATTTTAGTTATGATTTCATTGTCGGTCGTTAAACTGTCAAAGAACCGGGTAAAATAGTCTTCCCGTTTTTTAATGGCAAACTAATCGAGAAGCTTACACACAGAATTCTACAACAAGACGGCTCTCTCCCAATTCAATCAGTCATCACTCATCAAGCACCCGATCACCAAAGGCCAAAGACGGCCGGTCACGATAAAATATTGTGAGACTTTTTCCTTTGATGTAGTTATTCTAATATTTTAATTTATAGTATCTGAAAAGTAGTATATTTTACGGTATGAGACGATGTCACGGAAAAAAATTAGCAATTCTTCTATAAAACCGTCTTATAGTATGAGACGGTCCAAACTCCAAAATAGAAGAAGTCCAATAGCAACTCTACTATAAAATCGTCCTATAGCATCAGGCGGCCCAAAATAGGAGAGCCCAACAGCAACTCTCCCATAAGACGGACCGATAACATCAAACAACCCAAAATATAAAAAAGTTCAGGATAAAATCCGAGTTTTTCAAGTTAAAACTTCTGATTTAAAAAAAAAAATTATTCGAACTATATCGAATGGACATGTCTTATGTATAGGACCATTCTACCTAACCGTCAAGTTAAAAAAAAAGGGGAAAATTAATAATAACCACCTTTTATGTACCATTTTTTCAAACTAAACTTTTTTCTGACCGTTTTACCCCTCTATTACATATATCCATTTTTTTATTCATTCACCCATCTAACTCATTCACTCCCTCTCTCACTCAACTTCACCCGAAAACCCAAAAAAAAAAATACTCAACAAACCCTAATTCAAAATTTTGAAGCATTGAAACCAAGATTCATGGCCAATTTGTTTGAAAATTCTAAGAGCCTCATTCTCCATCGTCAACAAATTTATGGTGTCACGTTGCCAATTTGTTTGAAGTTTGTCAACCCATCGAAAGAAGTTGCATCCATCTAAATTTTTGTCCGGATTTGACAATCGACAAGTTTTCGTTGCATTCTACGAAGTAAGCAAAAATATAGGATTCAATTGGAGGAGATTAATTGGGGAAACAACGCAAAATTGGAAGGGAAAAATTAGGGAAAAAAAGAAGAAATCAAGAAGTAAAGAGAAAATCTGAAATGGAAGAGTGAAGACGATTTAAAAGACGAAAATATTTTGTAGAGATTGAGATTCAAAAGATGAATTTTTTGGAAAATTATCTAAAGAAGTAAGGAAAGGGAAGAGTAAGTTAAAAGAGGGGCAAAATGGTCATAAAACTCAAATTTGAAAAGGAAAATTTGAAATCAATCGGAAAAGTACAATTTTTTGGTCGGAATCCACTTAAGGTGGTGATTTGAAAAAAAAGCGTTTAAAGGTGTTTATTTTTTAAAAAAAACCTGTCAGGTGTTTAGTTTGAAAAAGTGGTACATAAAAGGTGTTTATTACTAATTTTTCCTAAAGTATATGAATAGCAAATAAATCAAATTCATTGGATTCTAAAACTTATAAAAAAGAGGGTTTGTTTTGCAGTAAATTAAATAAAGTGAACATTCGCTAGAGTCTAGACTCATTATTTGAGAGGGGTTATTTTTTGCAATCGTTGTGATATCTTGTTTACATCCTTTTTACAAAAATATTAAGATTCATTTATTCAAGAGTATGTCAATTTGCAATTATTTTCCCATTGACCCATCTCACGGGAAGTAACTCTTTCTAGATGTACGAAGTGAAATCAATTCAAAACTAAAAAACTCAGTTAAACGGAAACAAAAATTTTCATTGCAAACTAAGGCAATGTTCTTTTGGACTTAATTTTGCTAAACTGATCTGAACTGAAATGAAATTAATAGAACTTATTTCAGTGTAAATTTGTGAAGGAAGTGTCTACCTAAGTACTCCGTACTACAAGAATGTATTGGATGGTTCTTGAACATCTTCGCGAAAGCTTAAACATCTTCGAGACTTCGAGTCAAAAGTAAAGATAAAAAAAAAAGTCTAGAATGACTAAGGTCTATATGATGATAGACAGTGAATAGAAATTCTCATTTCAGGGGAATGAAACGAGAAGAGTGGGTGGCACCAATACCGGGTCTACCATGCTTAACGGGCTTGTAGCTGATGGAAAACTCGGCCAAATAGTGACCAATCATCTCTGGCTTGATCTCAACCTGGTTAAAGGTCTTTCCGTTGTAGACACCAATGATGCTGCCAATCATCTCGGGAACAATGACCATGTTGCGGAGGTGAGTCCTCACAGGCTCTGGCTTCTCACCAGCTGGGGCTTCACGTTTCTGTTAAGCCAAGTTACAGAATATCAACGTTAAGGATGAAGGTAAACCATAGCATAAGACGACTGTGACGAAAATACGATGACTACCATAAACCGAAGCAACCAAGCAGACTAGAGACTATACGAAAAGATGAACAGCCCAGATGCAACTACCACAAAACCAATTCATGTATCTTTCTGAACTGGAAAGTCATAGGGCACCTTTGGGTGAAGCACATTGAATTAATATATATCGTATCTTTGTGAACATGGAGTACCGAGGTGAGTACCATTGGGTTGTGCCACCTCATTTCAGAAAAAAAAAAAAAGGAAAAAAAATCTAAAACTACAGTATCACGAATGTAAATATGTAATGTATTAAAATACAAGCATATCAGTATATCATGCAAAACAGGATGTAGGCATCTGTGAACAACATGATGTAACTCGAGGAAAAACTAAAACCACGGTAACAAGAGAGCTGTGAATAGCCAGAAGGATCTAAATGACTAAAAGGTCAGTCCGAGGGCACAGCAAAACAGAGTTTTCACAGCCCAAATAACAGCATAAAGACTGCCAGGATGTTAATCAATGCATTTTACTCCGTATATTAGATCACAGTTTAGCTGGTTTCTTAAAGATGATCGCAAGTTAAAATAATGAGGGACCTGCAAATTTTATTCATTGAACCAATACAAAAAATTTACATTAAGGAATGATTGTACACTAAATATGACCAGTTTCAGGATAATTACATCACGAGACGGTCTCAGGTAAAATTAGTGATAACAGTTGTCGAGCAATAAGAACAATACTATCGTCATAATTCAAAATGCTGGTTAACCAAGGGATGCAGTGGAAACCAATGCTTGATCAAAGACATAAACAACATTGCCAACCACTTAAATTGACATCTAATATTAAGATTACGAAATGCATAATCAATCACATTACATGCTTAAACAATGAATTATAAATTACATAAATCAACATATCTATTATTAACATCACGAACCTCATAATCACTCAAACTACAAGCTTAAACACTGAATAATAGATTTCATAAAACGACATCTAACATTAAGATCACGCAATTCACAAGCACTCACATTAAAAGCTTAAACTTCGAATCATAGATCACATAAATTGACATCTATTATTAAGATTACGAAATGCATAATCAGTCATATTACAAGCTTAAACACTGAATTATAGCTCACAAAAATCGGCGTCTTCACATTAAGAGCATGAAATGCATAATCTGTCACATTACAAGCTTATAAAATGAATTATAGATTACATAAATGGACATCTAATATTAATATTAACACTGAATAATAGATTACATAAATTAATCTCAAATATTAAGATGACAAAATGCATAAGCACTCGCATTAATTACAGGCTTAAACAATGAATTATAGATTAAATTTGATTACGAAATGCGTAACTCACATTACTTGCAAGTTTGAATGACAAATTCAACAGCACAAATAAAATCACATGAACAAATTCAACAACAACAACAAAAACAAAAACACATGAATGAAAACAAAAAACACTTTAAAAGGAATAATAAAGGCGAAGAAGGTATACAGCATTGCGAAGCTTCTTGATGAGCGCCATAGGTTTACGCTTCAAACCTCTTCCTAACCTAATAACAAAACACGATAATCAATCAATCAATCAATCAATCAATCAATACAATTCAACATCAAAATAATAGCGACAATTGGAGAATTAGAAAGAAGCAATAGAGAGCAACCTTCGACGAATACGAGCAGGAAAGAGCGTAACAAGCTCATCAGTTTTCATATCGAAAAGCGCTTCGAGGTCAATTCCCCGGAATGCAAACTTCCTGAATGTTCTCTTCTTCGGTGCCGCCGCCGCCACCGCCGTTGCTACGTCTATCGCTTCTACGTCCGACTGTTTCAACAACATTCACAATTTCAATTCAATTCACAAAAAATCAAACAGAATTTCAATCACGTATCGAAGAATAATCAATACTTCCTCCGTTTCACTCGATTGTATAATAAAAACGTATACAATTGAATGCAACGGTGGAAGTATGAATAATTAGGGCTTACCATGGTATGTTGATGAATTGTTTGGAGATATGTTATCGCACTTTGTAGAATAATTGTGTGAATTGTAATTACTAGGGTTTTTTAGGTGTGGTTTATTTTATAGGTGGGTTTAAATTAAAGGGTTTTAATGATTAATTGTGTGTTTAGTTATGATATAATATTATTATTATGATTTTCGTTTATTTCGGCCCATTATCTACCAATAGCCGGAGGCTTAGGTCTCGACTTTTTGGACTTAATTTTATTTTATTATTTTAAATGTAAAGAATTGAAGATAATATGATATTCTGAGATATATTGTATAGAAATATATCGTATAGAATAATATATTTACATTTGGCATAAAATATATATCTTCTCGTCAATATTATAAAATTATAAGTTTATTATATAAACGGTCTCATATTGTATTGTAACGCTCACAAGTTATGAATGAATAATGTAATCGTCTTTATGAACTCTCTCCTCTCAAATTCTAATAGAAGATTTTAAAATTTTAAAAGACGACTTCAAAAGAAAAGTAATAAAAATATATCATGACTTTTTTTTTATATTTAAAAGAATTATTATCAATATATTTAATTTGAGTATATGTTGGATATATTTGTCATATATACAAACTATACAAATATAACTTATCGAAATTTAAAATAACTAAAAGTATAAATACAAAGGGTAAGCAATTTTGTTAATAGCAATTCAAGCTTGAATATTTGCATAATACAATAGTATTTTATTTTCATAACCAAATTTTTTTAAATGACAAAAAAAAATCTAAATTGAAAAAAATTAAACTTAAATATATTCGAAACCATGATTATATTATAAGAAATTTTGTACTTAATAAAATAAAATCAAAATGTTAAATAAAAATGAACTTATTGAATTTATCCCGTATCGAACTCGTCCTACGCTATAAGGCGATGGATTGGGTATTGATAAAGTAATAATAATGGGCCCGTATAAATTTCCCGGCAAATCACCATTCTCTCGTTAAACTGTACAGTCCAACACTAAAAAGTCTAAAAGGCGGCAACCAAGAAAACCACTAAAATTCAAATTAATTTCTTTCAAAATTTTCAACCGTTTTTTTTTCCCCCAAAAATCACACTTTTCATGAAAATTGTTAGAGATTAATTGCAGTAATGGCGGAAATTCATACGATCAAATTCAATCCGTAATCAAGAAATCATTGAGAAGAAGGAAAAAACGATGTATATTTTCGGATGATTTAACAATTTCTAGGGTTGTAAGTTGATGTATGTGTAAATGTTTGAACAAATTGTTCTAATTTATGCAGGTTTTTGATAGTAGTATGTGTTTAATACTCTTTAATTGTTACTTGATTTTCACCTCTATTGAATTATTTGAATGAATGCTGTTAATTAATTTGTTGGTAATTTGTTCCTGCAAGTGTTTGATTGTGGTGTTTCGCAGGAGAATTAAGCTGAAGGATGAATGATCGATGTCGGAGTATCAAGTTTGAAAACGAAGGTGATAATCGTCGACTGTATTCTGATTATATGATGCTGGAAATTTGAATTTGATTGATTGATTGATCATAGATTTTGGAGGCTACGTTAACGAGCATAAGATATACTCTCTGCATTTATGTGTATGTTGTTGCTGTGATTTACGTCAATGCTTATCTTTTAATGTCGGAATTAATTTGATAACTAGAAGAAAATTGAGAAGAAACGAGCTAGCATCACTTTGTTCATTAGTACCTTGCATAGGACCAGGGACGTAGCCACGATGAAATTATAACCAAGGCCGATTTTCGATTTTCGTCCAATTTATTTCTACACAAATATTGGGTATATTAAAGATAGATGAAGTGTTGTAAGTAAATATATGAACTTATATTTTAATATTTACCTATTTTTAAAAATTTTGTCATTATACTCTCATATTTATTAATCATATACTTGATATATTAATATGATATTCATGACGTTAAAAAATATTGTGGAAAATGAAATCAATTTTTATAAAAAAATTCATAGAGCCAAATTGTGTAAATTGACATGTTCATAAAAGTTATTGAAAACTACGTTGTATATTTGTATATAAGGATTTGTTTTGTGGAATACATATCAATAAATTTACATGCAATAACATCTTATATCATACATATATATCTTTTTTTTGTCATATTTTAGTTAAAAATATTAATAGGTATAATTGTATAAATAAATTATGTGGTGTAGAAATGTGTAAGTTAGAACAAAATCAACAACTACCAAAGAAAAATGATCCTACTCTCCTTGTGAGGCTCGTACTCTAGACCTCAAGGGTAAATGTAAAGCTCAGCTATCAACTACTCCACTTAGACGTTCATGAACTACAACATACGTTTTATTATTTTGTTCTAAATCTTACCCGGGCCATGGCCCAGTTGGGCCGTAACCCAGCTCCGTCTCTGCATAGGACCGTTGATGTTGCACATAAAAAGAGTTTATTGTGACGTTATTGGCCCCAAAAGCTTGGTGTATGCGTATAAAGGTGTCATTAGTGTTTTCGTGTAGGTCCAATGATTGGAGTCCTAAGTCAAGTTCGTATTTCTGCCTGCTACAATATAATCATGCATTGCTTATGTAGTTTACTATTACCTCTTGTATAAGACCGGTGTGTGCATAAAACGAGTTTATTGTTACTATCATTAATGTTATTGCCCAAAAACATATCATTAGTTGATTTCTAAATTTGTAATGAGTCTGTTGTATGTGCACAACGACCACACTAATTGGTGTCCCAAGTAATGTTCGTCATTCTGTCTGCTAAATCTTTTCGCACACTTTTCATGTATATTGATCACGAGACTTCTTAAGAATGCGTTGCAGCTGATAAATCATAGTCGTCAGAGGTTGACACCCTTGATATGCAGAAGATTTCTAAAGAGTAAATCTGCTTCATGTAAAAGAATTAAATTTCTGTGGTTGAACAGCTGAAAGGAGTCTCAAGGGATGACAGCTTTGAGATTGCGTTTTCTATGGAAAACCACTGTCGTAGAAGTTGATGGCGGTAATATAAGTGTTCTTCTGCCATCACTTTGATCCTTCAATTCTCATAATTGAATACTTGAGTTCTTGCTGCACATTCAATCTTGAAGGCGATGACACAATGTCGTTCCAGATAGAGCCATCTTGGCACGCTGGGTTGGGGTGCTTGTAAAGTTCATAAATGTTGTTTGCTTCTTCGTTTAACTCTCCCACCATCTTTAAACACTTGAACTCCTCTGGATCTACTAGTAGGGTTTTGTCCCTATCCTTCCACCCTATCAACTTTAAAAAATAAAAAAAGTGATGTTAAAGATGGGCGGCGTTAGAAGTGATTAAATTCGGATTTAAATTGCGGTTTGGATGTGGTCTGGGCCTAACATGTGTTTTTTTGTAGTTTGTGAATGTGCGGGCAATAGAGAAAGAGATGGTACCTTCGGTGGACCTTCCAAAGCGTTTGTGCAATATAACCTTGCCTGGTCTACCAGTTGGCAATAGGTTGGAAAAGCATTTGCAAATCGTTTATGAGATTTTAGTTGCGATCTTACCCTGACGCCTCTTCTGCAATAAATTGCCCTCCTGTCATAAAAATATGTTGCCGTGTTACTTGACAAAACACAATGTCTGAATACGTGATAAATGTTACGAGTATGTTTTTCAATCTCGATCAAAAAAGAAAAGTATGAAGTTTGTAGACAGTAAGAGGGAGTATTACACATATGAGCAACATGAAATGACATAAGTGACCAATTGTATGGAGTATGCTTACCTTATGCCTCTAATCACAGATAGGTAAGCATCACATACTACACCAACCAATTCTATTCTGTACGGTCTTCTTTTCTTGGTGGTCGTTTGCTCTTCTTCTTCATCTTCTACTTGTTCCCAGTAATTTTCTATCACAGTTCCGTCAGCAGCAACATGATATCCAGGCCCCATTCTGTATCGTTTACGATGAACATTTCTGGCCATGGTTATTGTCTGCACCACAAAGGGTACCCAAGAAAGGGTGCCATCCATTATAACATCACGCCCCTCGTTCAGTGCTGTCACAAGTACAGATGATGCTGCATCTGTAGATGATTGATGGACCTGTTTCAAATAGAATTATACTTCGTAAGATACTTGCCAGAAAGAATCTAACATATTGTACTACTCCCATTTATTTCAATGAACATGCCTCATTAGGGGTCTTTTCTGCGTGGATTAAAAAAGTCAAATGAGGCTTGTTAATTAAAATGGAGGAGTACCACGTCTGAATATGATCTCGTTAAATGAAGCTATTGGCCTAGGGTAGTTGGGGGTTCGGAAATAAGGTTCGGTGAGGCCAAAATAGTGATATTTGACTTAGGTGGAACAAAGATGAAGATGCCAATTTCACACGCTTCGTTTTGTTATTATAACTACGCAAAAATGGTTTGTCTGATTATTATGATTGATGTCTTCCGGTACTACTACTATTGATGCTGATAGAATAGGTGTCATTCTTAAGTTCTCTAATTGTTGTATATACAGTTCCAAGAGAATAAGGACATGCTAGCTGTGGAGGAGTAAGCCAGAAAAGTAGAGGAAGGAAAAATACACAATTACCAGTTCTGCTGTATGGACCGCATCATTATGACACCGTGAGCTGAGAGCTCTGTAAATGACATCCGTTTCTTTGAAAGCATCCGCTTCTATTACCACTGCCTGCCCTGATGCTTCTTGCCAAAATGGTCTGCGTTGGTGATCAGCACGATAAGGTCAGCTATCATAGTGAACACTCAGTCTAGCTCGAATCAATAAAGTCACTTTGAAAGTACTCCCTTCATTTTGGTCATCATCAATAGGTCTCTGCCCTGCATTTGGTTTCTCTATGGTACTCTTTGTGAAACATTTAGGCATTTAGCAATTGCTTTATACTCCGTATCTAACTTTTTTACGTCATGGTTTATATCTAACTTATATTTTCATACGTTTGTGAAAGCATAAGAATGCAATAATCTAAGAAGTTTTAAAGCATACAAAAAGGAGTGATTCTTACTCTACGAGGATGTCTTTAAGCACAGTGCTCTTCCCCGCTCCCATTCCGCCTCCCATGAATAACAGAACAGGACTTCTATCCTTTAGTGCCACAGGCGCCATTACATCAGTGCATTCAGACTCATCAATCTCCGGCTTAGGTTGTGCCAGCCCGATTGCTTTCATCTCTTCTACCAATGTAGTGAATACTCTTGCCACTTTCAAGTTTTTGGTTACCCTTTCAAATCTTTTCTCCCTAAACTCATGTTATCACAGCAAAACACATTCCATATTAAGCATCACTTTTATTTTAAATACCTTTCTTATCATATCTTAGGCTACTTTCAATCAAAACTGACTCATTCAGGTCGTCTTATATGTGACTATGTGAGTTTGCGTACTGTGATGTGAAAACCGGGGTTCTGGTGAGAAGATGTACCTCGATGCTGCAAGCAAAATATTCTTGAGCCTCTTCTTAGGCTCGGGTTCTGGCCCTAGTAACACCTGAAACATACGCAAATTTCGGGCAAGACATTGTCAAGTAATGCTGGATCTCTTTTCTGTGATTCTGTTCCTGCACTAGTTTCTCTGAAATTTGATGATCACCTGTGTAAGCGCAATGTCTGCGCAGTTCCAATGGAAGGCAAAGTAACTGAGTATGCATCGTTCGAATTCTTCCACAAGCTTGACGAATAGTGAGTCGCCATCTGGCTCCCTGGAGAAGAAAGCGTAAATACTATCCTCGCATCCTTCTCTCTTGTTGATGTAATCAGATGCCAATTTGCAGATCTGTGGGCATTGTCTTTTGTCAGGAAATCCAAGTTGCCTTGCTGTTCTTGTTCAAAACGAGACACATGTTAATCCACATAAACGGGTCTAGTGTGCAATGTGCACCCACAGGAGGAAGAGTGAGTTGTATACGAGTCGTTACACATACATAAGATAGTATAATTACCTACGTAATCAGCAAAACGTTCGAGTTTTACAACCCTTTTGGAGCTGTCGAATTTTATCTTAGGTATGAGTTTGTGATTTTTAACGTTTCGTTGATGATAATATGCTGCAGCAGCGATCAATGCGCCAACAGACGAGGCCACGAGGATCTGCGCCAAGGTGGCTTTGCCATTACAATCTGGTTCATCAAATTCATCAAACTTAGAGAGGAGGACATTAGTGAGGTAAGTTGTTACAAGTGTTAATATTTCAATTGAAAAACTAATTGCATTGCATAGTGATTAGCATTAAAAAAAAGACATAAAATAAACGTATGAATATTTTTCAAGAATCATACCTTGTTGCATTTTTCTCTAAGTCATAGATCAAGGACAAAATTGTTGTGTATTGAATTTGGCAAATAGAGATGATTAGTATTTAGTGGAAGAGATCACTCTTTGCCATGTTATTCGTTCTATTTAGTTTTAGGTAAAGGCCTTTGTAGATGTGACAAGTGTGTAGAGTTTGTTATTAGAGTTTCTACATTTATTTATTGGAAAATAAATAAATAAATTATGGGTTTATAATTTCAAGCTGAAAATTAAATATTTATATATGAGTAATATATGAGAGTGTTATTTTTAACAAAAACTGTATATATGACTTAAGGAATTACACCATGTTTGGTTTATAACTTTTTAGCAAATCTTTTCCTTCATTTTGCACATTAGTTTTTGGGCTCCAATTGAGATTTATAACCTTTTACCTAAATGTTGTCTTATCAAATAAAACAACTAATCAGTAACATTTTTTTTCTAATTAGGGTGTACAAAAAATAATCCTAGGATGACTCGTCTTATTATAGCGATTACAATGCACTATTATCTTAAGAGATCTCGACTATTGAGTCATGATCATTTTTTTCCTAGGATGAAAAGCGGGACAGAGTAATTTTGAAGATCAAATCCTTCTCTTTACAATAATATGTGCATAAACATTTTCTTTCTTAACATGATCAAATTATTAAGTTTTAACATCTCACATGAGACTTTGTATTAAAACAAGTTTTAAATGATGTCGTTGTATAACTATATGATATCAATTGTTCGCAAGGGGAGTCTAGTGATTAAAATATGAGTGAAATTTTCATGGGTATCAAGTTCAATCCTCTCCAAGTGTAATCTTGTGAGAGATTCATGCTTGAGGCTATGTGTAATAGATTTCGAGTTTGTGCTCTGCTAAAAAGGGTAGCTTACATGGTTTGCAAAATTGCAGGCTACTATGCATACCCAATGCTCATCGAAGGTATTGGATGTGGGTAGACCTTGCAAAGCTGACCCCACCTGATAAGGTTGATCCGAGCCCCATAAAATGACCCGAAACGACTGGACCCAATAGACTCGATAATATTTTGATCCGAAATACTCCAAAACGACCCAATCTAGACTTAACCCTAATGACTCATTTGTCAGGTCTAGCTATGGGTTAATAAAAAAATATTATCTTCATTCCAGTATGATCCTCTCATTTTCATAAAATGAAATTTCTACTATTTTCTTCTAATTAGTAATTTCTATTTCACCAATTTCATTCGCATAATTTACTTTATAACTTTTTTTTTTTTTTGTTTTTCTATTGATCTCATCTACACAATTTATGTGTCATTTAAAATGAGAAAATCATAATAAAATGAAGTTTATTATACCAATATACAATACCAGGTCCATGTACGAGTAGAAGAAATAAGTTCACCTTTGCATATAATAATTGTACGAGTAGTTTGGGTTAATACGGAGTAGTTTTTATGGGCGACAAAAGAATGCAGTTGGTTAAGGTTCAACGGTCAGTCGAAAAATCCATTAAACTCAAAAAGGATGTCTTTGTCAATCCACCCTTGACCCTACCTTATGATTTCTTCACTTTTAATTCTCTAAAAAATTCCCCACCTTTTCTTTTTTTCTCCTTGTTTTTCGCTCATTTCTCATCATTCTTCCAGAATTTCACCCAGGTATTATTTTTTATTTTATTTTTTAATCTTTCATCCCTTATTTTGCTCAATTATTTGTTTGTAATCCAATTACATTATCTATATTCATTCTTATACTATATGGGTTTTGGATTTTAATCACATTTCACATTTTGGGTAGTTTTATTTTGATCATAGATTACATACAATGGTGTTGCAAAATATGTAATTTGTTGAATTATATTTTAATGCAGCATTATGGAATTAGGCATTGTTCATGTTGAATTTTGGTTGTTGATTCAAGGCTGAAAGTTGGCTTTTTTGGGTGTTATGATTGATCTGAATGAGCCAAGATCATGTATATTGTCTTTTTTTGTTATGGATTTTTTGTGTTTGATGATTATTTGTTGGTGTATTATTTAAATATTATGGTAATTAGGCCTTTTGGGTTTGTGAAAGTTGGCATCTTTTTGTGAAGATAGGGTTTGAATTTGGAATGGGACTATCACATTTGATCTGGAAGTGTCAGAGTTTACGTTGTTTCGATAAATGGGACCGATGTTTGATTCACCAGAGAGGATTTTTTGCTTCATTTGGGTTCTGAAAGTTAGCATCTTTTTGTGATTATTGGGTTTGAATTTGGAATGGGATTATCACATTTGATGTGGAACTGCCAGAGTTTACGTTGTTTCGATAGACGGGATCGATGTTTGGTTCACCAGACTGGATTTTTTGCTTCGTTCTAGCCCATTAGTTACTGAGAAGAACTATAATATATGGCTCTGAGAGGAGCTTCTCCAGTTAGAGTGGAGAGCAATTTACAAGGGTTGGGGTTTGTGTTGAGATCAGCTGTTTGTGAGTGGTTATTGCTGTTTTTCTTGCTGCTCGATGCAGCATTTTCGTATTTTATAACGAAGTTTGCTCAGTATTGTGAGCTGCAACTACCTTGTCTAATATGTTCAAGGCTCGATCATGTGTTGGGCAAAGAAAAACCAGACTTCTATAAGGACTTACTTTGTAATGACCACAAATCGGAGATATCGTCTTGGGTTTTGTGTCACGACCACGATAAGCTTGTTGATATTCATGGGATGTGTGAGGAATGTCTCTTGTCATTTTCTAAAACGGAGACGAATGAAGAGACCTATAAACTCTTGGTGGGTAAATTGGGGCCAGATTTTGTTCAGAAACCATTTTTGAGTATGGACTCTGCTCTTGGTTCCTCCATGTCAAGGTCATGTTCGTGTTGTTCTAAGTTGTGGAGAAGTAGACCACATGTTCAAAAGCTTGTTCACTTGAGACCGTCTAAACCTGATATTCCTCTGCCCAAATCACCTCGATATAGATGTTTGAATCGTCAGGAGGGGTTGAAAAAGAGAAAGGACAGATTTTCGGTTTCAACTACTCCGTTTGTTCTTGGTAATATGGATTCTGACGTATTGTCTCGTATGGGATACACTGAGGTGAAGATAACATCAGACTCTGATTCCGACTTCCCATTATCCGATGACGAAGACATTATTACTGCTCCCAGAGATGCCCAAAGCTGTAACCGTGAAAGCTTATTCCAACAGAGTTCCGAGCTGTTACCCAAAGGGCAGAATGATTCACAAATCCATAAATCAACTCATACGCCAAGTATTTTTATGCGTCCTGATCTTGAGCCCGAAAAGGGTGAAACCACGACTCCCACGTTTGCCATCCCTAATGGTGGTTTGAGACATAGTCTAACAGATATAAATTGGCAGCAGTTCCACAAGAAAACCAGCTCTGAACTACCTGAAATTAATTCATTAGATGATATTCCTCTCTCATCCAGTGTCTCGGAGATGTCTGCTGTCATTTCAACAAATGAGGTTGACAGAATCTCTCTGTCAAAGAAGCTCAGTGGTTCTGGTTTGGCCGATCGCCGTCATAAAACTCTTTCCACGTTCTCAAACATAACTCACAGAACTGCTTCCTCTTCCGACAATGTGCAATTTCCTGTTGATCAATCAAAGGAGAACTGTAAGTTGGCGTTACCTCCGGGATTTTCTTTCCACTTAACTTAGTTATGTCGACAATATCTTTATTTTTTGATTTTTCGTTTCATGTGTAACTTATTTAGGGCTAGATACTAAGGGAAAAGGAGATATTGAACAAGCATCTGCTATGAATAACTGGGAATCTATCGATCTTAATGGCACTACGACTGTGAAGAAAGTAGAGATGGATCCAAGAAAGAAAATTGCTTCGGTCATAACACGTAGTTTGTCAGATAGAGATCCGAGAGACCTGGCCTCGAGTTCTAGCAAGGAAGCAAAAGCTTCTGGCTTCCCCTTTGAACATCAAAGAAGACATTCTATTGTGACAGGATCAGTTGAGGAGCTGAGTGCCTCAACAATAGCTGCTACATACAGAAATTTGTCGTTTGATAAAACCCCAAAGGCTAACGGGCACACTGATAAACCATCAATGTTTGAGTCACATGATTCCAATGAATCACGGATACTCTCAGAATTGCCTAGTATTGAGAGGTCGCCCTCTCTTGAATCTCAAGAAGGAAGCGCTGGTGAACTTGAAGGGGAAAACCTTGCTGACAGGTTGAAGCGAGAAATTGAACATGGTAAGAAACGTATTAGTGATTTGTACAAAGAGCTAGAAGAAGAGAGAAGTGCGGCAGCAATTGCTGCTAATCAAGCAATGGCTATGATAACTAAGTTGCAAGAGGAGAAGGCAGCTCTTCACATGGAGGCACTTCAGTATCTACGGATGATGGAAGAGCAAGCAGAGTATGATGTCGATGAACTAGAAAAGGCTAATGACATAATTGCCGAGAAGGATAAAGAAATTCAAGACCTACAAGCAGAGCTCGACTTCTTCCGAATAAAGTATCCAGAAGATTTTCCGGAGGACTCGGAGATTACTGGGTTGGATCTAGAGGACGCACAGAGTTCCTACAGGGAAACCATTGAATTTGAGGAGTCATAATACCCAATATATCATTCTGTTGCTCATCATTAGAAGTCTCGCAATGTCGAAAGCTCGCACAGGTGTGTTCTCTTTTTTTTTTTATATATATCTTTGCTTACTTTGTTTTGTCTCAATTTTGCATTTTTCACATTTCTATCAATCAATACCTGGCATATAGGTGAGAAACCATGTTATGTTAGCCCTATAGACATAATCATTTTGTATGGCTTACCCAAATATAAATTATATAACCATCTTCTGGTGGAACCTAGTCTGTAATCACGGAGTACCCGTATTATTTATTTAATCCAACAACCTAGTTGAATTAAGGTCTCTGAGAAAATTATTAAATGCAAGATTTATTGTTCAATCAACTATGATGCTAAAATAACCAAGTCGAATAGATTCATTGTTTTTTTCTTTTTTATTTTTCCTGAAGGCCAATAGATTTATTGTCATGCAGACCTTAGATTTATTGTCTGTAACTGAATCTTATCGCTAAATTTCCTTGCATGACTCTGTGGTCTGATATTTTTCAAGTATCAACTATTTTAATGGACAATTTCACAACATTGATCATGAACCATGTAAAATGATTACTTGTTAGGGCATCACTATGTGGTACTGAAAGTGAGTATCACTCTCTCACATCTATCATGTAGGCCCTACAAATAAGAGAACTTGACTTGAAATACTTCTTAGAGAGTAGTACTTACGCCACTATCAGCGAAACTATCTTATTTTCCAATAAGAAATCTTTGCTCACGGACCTTTCTTTTGTGTAGAAGCAGACACGGGCTGGAGATTTAGGAGACGAAAAAAAGACAAGGCCACTTCACCTCTTTTAAACGAAGCTAAAATGGATTGTCATGGCGGTGTGCTCTTCTAAGGTATCAGCTCAGTACTTGGCACAGACATATCCGTGTAGATATTACAAACACAATAAATAGTGTGCTACTGACTTTCCCCAAAGAATTTTTTATTGTGTCCCGAGATGGCGAGATTAGGGTTGAGCCATTGTACTCCTCTTTACAACAACCCGTGCTGGCTTATGACTATATATTGGATATGATTTACTGTAATTCTGGTGGCTGAATATGAACAAAACATCAGCTTTTAGCTATTCATACCTCTCTGTATATACATATGATTTTGAGACCTCTTGTAATTTTGTCATGACTCATGAACAAATAACAGACCTTTGGAATACCATTACTCATCTTCAACACTTTATAGCTTGTACTCTGAAGTCTCTGCAAATCGTCGATTAATTCCTTAGGCACTCCATGATTAATTCATTATGTTGTTTAGTAATTTATTCGGTTTCGTTATGATCTTACATCACCCTGCCAATTTGATGGAATATTAGGTACTGATTTGCTTTTTGTTTTCTGTTGAGTGATAATTTGCTTTTAATATTAGAAGCTACTGAAAAGAATAAACTAGCTTTGTCAAATTGTATATATTTTATTAAGAGTTAGTTCCGGTAACACCGCAGTACAGTTTCTATAATACTTTTGTGCCTTATTATAGTGTTATAAGACCGTTGTGTGTAGTATAACGGTCTAATCAATTCTTTTATTCGTAATCGTCTTATCACCTTAATCATCAGATGCTTGTACAAAGCACTAAAAAACGTCTATTATGATTTAAAAAGACTAAGTTGACAGCTTTTCCTTAATTATTCCAAAATGCACTACTAATAAAAAACTATAAACTTGATAATCTTCATTCTTATGAATCTATGTCTGCTCTGAGAAAACAAGGTATCAACATACACTGCAAATAAAAAATACTCCGTAATAAACAATGCAACAAAAACCAAAACCAAAACCAAAACTAAACACAACTAAGAACACAGATGATGACATACTTGCAGATTACTCGCCTGTGTTTCGGGTTTACAAAGATGGGCGAGTAGAACGCCTAAACGTCGTTGCTCCTAAACCACCATCGCTTGATCGGAAAACCGGAGTTGAGTCCAAAGACATAACCATCTTTCCTGAGGAGGGGGTGTCTGTCAGAGTTTTCAACCCAATCAAAACATTCCAAAATTTGAGTTGCAGAAAGATGCCCCTAATAATGTACTGTCATGGCAGTGGATTTTGCTCAGGCAGTACATTCTCTCCAGTCTACCACGGCTTTCTCAACCGTTTAGCTTCTGTAGCAGAAGCCATTGTTGTGTCAGTTGAGTATCGCAAAGCGACAGAATTCCCGCTTCCTGTCGCTTACGACGATTGCTGGAATGCTCTGCTGTGGATCTTTTCCCATGACAGTAGTCCCTCTGTTTCGTTGGATTCTGTATGTTTTTCAGAATACGTGAGGGGAAAATTGGAAAGGGTAAAAAACCCGATTAAAGACCCATGGCTTGAGTCAGGTAGAGTCGATTTTAGTCAAGTGTTTGTGGGTGGCGAAAGCTCAGGTGCCAATGTGGCACATCAAGTCGTCCTACGAGCAGGCATAGAAAGACACGCGAACATCATCAAAGGCCTCATTCTAATCCAACCATTTTTCTGGGGTAAGGACCGAATTGGGGATGAGGTCGAAAGGTGTAAAAGGGGCCCAGGTGGGGCGGAGTTAGGAGAGCGACTATGGACCGCTGCACGGTGGGGATCGCTTGCAAGCGTGGATGATCCATGGATGAACCCGGCTAAGGACCCGAATTTGTTTATATTAGGGTGCCGGAATGTGTTGGTTTGTTTGGCACAAGAGGATGCCCTTAGAGATAGGGGGTTGTTGTATGAGTATGCCCTTAAGAAGAGTGGTTGGGTTGGAGATGTCATAGTTGAGGAGACTAAAGGAGAAGATCATGCCTTTCATCTTATAAAACCTTCATCTCCAAATGCTATTAATTTAATTAAGCAAATTCATGTTTACATTAACTCTACTCATACACACTCAAGAATCTAGACTTCTTATTTATCTCTTTGGAAGTCGATGTTACTGTCTCGTGTTCAATTCGACGAGTTAAGTCGAATTCAGTTCAATTGGATTGAATTTTATCGGGTTGTTATTATGGTTTTATGTTTATTCATTGACCAATTTCAATCTATTGAAACACGTCAAAGACCACAAGTGTAGGATGACATATGTTTTTTTGAGAAAAAGGAATGTCGTATTGTTACTCGAAAGGAAAATCTAAACCCGTCAAAGCTATCACACTTTGCGGAAAATTGTTCGTACAAATAGTTACGACATCCCTATCGGATGGGTTCTAGAGACCCAATGAGCTACAGCGTTATCGACGCGTTTAACATGAAAAAAAGAAACTACACTAAAGCCATTCACAATATCTCAAATATCTTACTCCGTATATAATAAGGACCCAACAGAGAGAGGAAAACACCTTCGTCATGCTCAAACTGCGCACCAACTCCATGTTGTCGGACTCCACCGGATGACATATGTTTATGGAAACATAAACTAATTTTAGGTGTAACATAAAAGGGTGAAAGTGAACTTAATCACTAAATCACGAAAAAGATGTCTTTCACAATAAATTGTGATCAAATATTTTTACACTAACTACCTACTCCGTTTTTAATATACACTTAATTATTGTTGCTTTTTTTATTTAATTTGATAGTAAAAGGCGATCTTTTATAAGACTTACTCTAGAGTCTAGACTATAAATATATAAAAATAGTATTAGTTTTCTTCAGTTTTGTTTTAAAAAGTTTCTGAGCATTTATATAAATTTTTTTATATAATTCAAAAACTTTGTAAGAATACTCAGAAATTATAATGCAAAACTCAAAAACTTGAAAAATGATATATTACCTCAGATATATAATCCTCATATTGAAGTAGTATGCTTGTGCAAGAGAATATATGCTAATATTTTCTCTCATCTTTAATTTCTTTCAATATGGGACAATTCTTAAGAAAATCAATCTTTCACAAGACAATGTAAAATATTGGAGCTGAACTTAACCTATACTCGTCATCGTCATTGCCGTCGTTATCGTTATCATTATTCTTATCTTTATCCTTATCATTAGGATGCTGATCATGATCATGATTATGATCAATATTAATTTGATTAGCATGACTTGTCTCAAAGATGTTACGTTGTACATTGTCTTATTTTCTCCTTGAACTCTTCAAACCATAGTTACATTACCATGATTTAAAAAAAAAAAAAAAAAAAAAATCATACATAAACATACAAAAATGAAAACCTTTCTAAAATAAAATTCAAGAATCAAAGCACCAACAACAATGGCAACACT
>JAUEKU010000010.1:2569522-2590355 GCA_032274805.1 Gypsophila paniculata
AGGTACTTTATCCCAGTCTGAGACAAAACTGAGTCTGAGTCTGAAGCTCAGACTCGTACTCAGACTTTGCTCAGACCCCCTTTAAACATAGCCTTAGGTTAGTCATTTAAGTTGGAATTGAGTCGAACCGAAATGATATAATTAATATAAGGTCATATAGAAATAACTTTTTTAGGTGCGGTTAAATCTAATACTACAATACATACAAATACTAGTCATATGAGACCGTCGTATGCGTATAACAATTATTTTGTCACACGGCCAATAAAAAGTCGTAACATGGGCACTTGTGATCATCTACGTCGGCCATATATTATAATAATCATTTGTAAGATTCGAAATTTAAGAATATAATTAAAAAATTATAACTATAACTACCACTTTCAACCAAACTTTGACCTAATGTACTCTTAATTAAGCTTATAAATTACAGTTAGCTTATAAATTACGGTTAGTTTATAGAGATTGTTACAATATCATCAATTATTTCTTCACCATCGTCATTGACATATTCTAATATACTTCGAACAAATTGAAAAGATGTCCATGATACCAGAAGGTGGATGCAATTGCCGTGCAGTGTGCCTAGGTAAAATAATTTAATTTCAATATTTTCTACAATAATAATATTAATTTAAGACTATTTGATATATTTAATTATATATATTGATATTGAATGTGTAAATCATGATAATATTTAGCATATGTCAACTAGGTAGTAAGTAAGATATTTATAAGTTCAGAAATTCTTATTTAAGATGGTTATCCGTCTTAAACTTAAAACGGGTCAAGTAGTTAGAATAAAAACAAAAGCCGAATGCATAGAGAAAAAATAAAAGACTTGTCTCATATATGTAAGTTGATAATATTTGACCTGTTTTAAGGTTAGGACTTAGGAGACTTGTCAAGATCGATTTACACTTTATTTAATCTATTTGATGAAATTAATGCTTACGAAAAGAAAATCGATCAATATATAAGTTTTATATTGTTTCAAGAGTTACCATATAGTACTTTTGTATTTTTGATTTGTGATGATTATGAAATTATATGCAGAACCATCAAAAGGAGTTGGTGTAGGGAAAAATATTTGGCCAGAATTGGTAGGAGTAAAAGGTGAAATTGCAACCGCAACAATTCATAGAGAAAATCCAACGGTTCGAGCCATTATAGTATCTCCGGGCATGGGCATGCAACATGATTTGAGGTCGGATCGAGTTTGGGTTTTGGTCGATCTGAATCACATAGTGACTTGTGCTCCTTTTATTGGTTGAATAAGTATTAGGAATATCAATGGACATATAATTATGTCCTTGATATGAATAATATTAAATGTATTACTAACGAATTATGGCATTTGAGTTGTATTTCTAGTATTTGTATAAACCTCTCTTTAGAGGTAAAGAATAACAAGAACAATAATAATAAGAACTATTATCTATGAAATATATCTATCTAAATCTTAACATCAATAAGTATTAAATTAGCTTTTTAATGTCAAATTATTCTCTTTATCCTCTCAACATAGATGAACGAACCTCTTTTTCAATAGAAATGGAAGGAGCTGCAGGACGTTACGCAATGAAGTGAATGCCGCTTGGATGACTAACCAGAGGGCAGTGTCGGGATGGGTTCTCTATGCTCTGCACGATATGCGTAGCTTTATAGATGGTTTTTATTCTCAGTCTTGGCTTTTTCATTGTATTAGGTTTAACTTTAGAGCGCTTAATTAGAACGTTCATCGCCTTGCTTCAAGGACGATAAGAGCATGATTAATGTTCTTTCTACAGCCGGCAAAAAAAAATGTCAAATTATTTGGTATTAATAACTCATATTCATTGGTTTCTTACGGAGTATTTGCTACTAATAATTTGTAAACATGTAAAAAGCTTCGAAAATAAAGACATTATTATGTGATCATTAAGACCCTAGTAAATTGCGACCCTTCAAAATTGGAATGTAATTTGTATTTTACCAAGCAAAAAGGTCATCCTTATGAGTATAAGGTATTCATATTAAAATTATCTCACCATTTTTGGGCCAAAGCATAAATTATCAAGTATAGTTTTATCGTTTATAAACACGCATTATTGTAAGTGAACGAGGTAGATGATTGATAAAACAAGCATTTTTATACATAAAAAAAATTAAAAATAAAAAAATATACAATTACACAAATTCACTTCATTCATTATTATTACAAATAATTTTTTAGAAAATCATGTAACAATGTACTCATTGTTTACTTTGAAGGTTAATCAACAACATTTTAAGCCATTAAATGCCTGCGCAAAATCATCAAATAATTTAACTAAAAATTAATTTTTTGCGATTCTTAGTAATGATATATACGAAGTAACTCCGTTGAGATTGCTATTATAGACATATAATATCAATTCGACGATATTAATTTGACTCAAATTTATTACTTCGTTCAAATAAAGAAGCATATCCATAATTTTGATACTAAATTGACTCGGTTGAAAATTCAATGGACTTTCAATCAATATTCTAATAACAAAAAAATCGATTACAGTGAATCAATTACAAAGATCTATTCCGTTTTAATTTAATCGATATAATATCGATATTTCATTTGATCGGTTTGATAAATAACAACAAACTTTAATCACATGTGTAAATACTCTCATTTATGCAAATGAATTTATCTTTGATTCCAAATTTGTGTCTCATCTCATATCTTAGCCAAATAATTTTTTAAATACTATAAATTAATTTTTTTTTAATGTTAAATTTTGAATTATTAACATATGCCGATTTGACACACATTAAAAATTATTATTATCAATAAAATAGTACGAAAGTGGTTACTAAAAACATATTACGGAGTATTATATAACGGTTTCATATAAGAATTAGTGTTAATAAAAAGCTAAAAACAATCCCGTAATTTTTTACGGGTATTACACTAGTTATTTTTTTTATACACTCACACAGTAGTCACACCCAATTATTAAGTCTTCCATCTTCATAACCATGTGCTCTTAGAGCAATCTAGCTTCCTAATTATTGAAATAACAAAAAAAATGTTATTTTTTTAATTAAAAATTTACAAAATAAATAAAATAAAAGAGTAGACTTCTTTCAGACGAAAAAAAACCCCTAAAAATTAAATCAAACAAACCCTAATTTCTACATCCAAAATCATCCAAAAGAAACGATTTTTATTCCAAAATCACTGATTTTCTTAGCTAATTTAGCAGCATTACATCCTTCCTAAATAATCTCAGGTATTATTTTCTCTCACATTCATATTTTTATTTTAAATTTTGCTCCTTTTTTTTGGTGTATAATGTTTGTATATTAGCTTTGATTAGTGTTTTAGAAATTTGATTGTAGTATTAGTAATCGTTCCGTTTCGGTCAATAGTTTTATACTGCTTTTGTCAGAAATAGGACTGAATGTGAAATCAGTACGTCTCCTGTGGGACCGTCTTTACACGTGAGGCCTAGTATCTATTAAGGAATATTCAGAGAATAAAAAAATAACTACTTCTATGCGAGAGGTCTACTGATAAGTTTATTGTAAGACCGTCTCCTTAATTATTGACGGGAACAGAGGGGTAATGATAGCAATAAATGATGTGCAAGAGTGTTGATCATTGCACGGTGTATAACGGTCTTATTTGATAATTTGTGAACGTTTTGTGGGTCAGATTTGAAAAAAAAAGATGGATCAAAATATTGTGGGGAAAGATGAAAGAGCAATGATACAAGCTGTGGTGGGAAGTGAGGCAAGTAAGTTTTTGATGTCGACGGCGTCTGATGATTCGTTGTCGGAATTTAATCCACCCGGTGATATTTTAAATCTGCAAAAAGGGTTGTGCCAAATTGTTGACGGTTCGAGTTGGAATTATGCTATCTTTTGGCAGTTTGCTAGGTCTATGAATGGTAAATCTGTGTTGATTTGGGGTGATGGACATTGTCGTGATCCGAAAGCGGTTGTTGGAGGGGGACAACGAGGGGATGGTGGGGATGTTGGTGTGGGTGAGGGTAGAAGTAAACGAGAGGAGGTTAAGAAGGTGGTTCTTGAGAAGTTGCATACTTGTTTTGGTGGATCGAGTGAGGATAATTTTGCTGCGACTTTGGATAAGGTGTCGGATATTGAGATGTTGTATCTCACTTCGATGTATTATTGGTTTCGGTTGGATGATCCGTTGGGTCCTGGGAAGTGTTTTACTAGTGGGAGGCCGGTGTGGGTTTCGGATGGTAAGAGTTGCTTAGATCATTACCAGTCACGTGCGCATTTGGCGAAGATGGCTATGTTTCAGACGGTTGTGTTTGTGCCGGTGAAGACTGGGGTTTTGGAGCTGGCTTCGATTAGGACAGTTCTGGAAGACCATAGTTTGGTGCAGATGGTGAAGAGTATATTTGGGGAAACACAATTCGTGAATTCCAAGTCACGCCACAAGGTCGTGGGACGGGATCCTGGCCTTGGTGGTGCAAAACCGCGCTCAATGAACATTAGTTTTGCACCAAAGTTAGAAGATGATGCTGCGTTCTCTGCGGAATCGCATGTTGGTGGTAGTGACATGGGCGGTAAACCCATTTACGGGTCATCCTCAAATGGGCGTCATGCCGATCACATGGACAAGATGCCGATTTCTGAGATTAATTTCGGGGGTTCACATCTTGATGGCGATATTACTGGCATAGACGAGGCTAGTGACGATTATCTGATGCAAGCAGCTGAGGCTCGAGAGAAAAAGAGAGGACGACGGCCTGCTTGTGGAAGAGAAGAAGCCATGAGCCATGTTTTAGCAGAAAGACAAAGACGCGAAAAGCTTAACCAAAAGTTCTACGCATTGAGATCTCTCGTCCCAAACATATCTAAGATGGACAAGGCGTCGCTCCTCCTTGACGCCATCGCTTACATAACCGACCTCCAGACGAAGATTAGGATGATTGAAGCTGAAAATGAGATGGCTAATCCAAAACCCGAGCTAATGCCGATCCCTGACATCGATTTCCAGGCGAGGCAAGATGACACAGTTGTTCACGTTAGTTTCCCCTTGGACAGTCACCCTGTTTCTAAAGTCGTAAGATCATTAAGGGACCATCAAATCATCGGTGTTGAGGCTGATGTTAGCACAGTAGATGACAAAATTGTTCATACATTCTCTGTTCGTGCTCAAAATGGTACGGCCGAGAGTCTCAAGGAGAAGCTGGAGGCAGCTCTATCTAGCTGATTCTGTACTGTAAGGTTCAATTCCACTTATTTTCATCATTCTTTTGTTGTTGTTGTATAATCTGATGTAGTAACAGCTAAACGTTTTACTTACGTTCTTATCATGGTATTATCTGTGCTATGATTTATCTCCGGTTATGTGATCAACTCTGTATAATACGATTATCCTTGATTGTCCAAGGATAGTCCCTGTTTAAGGTCACATGTGTTAATCTACAAGCGATTTTAAGAAGAAATGTGAATGCTCTGGACAATATTTGCCAGGGGCGGATTTCGAGTGTGTTGGCAGCGGTTTGGCCCCGAGAATTTTTTTTGCTTATCTGTTGCTGTGTATGAGTCAATGAAAACTCAAAGACTGTTTTAGAATGAACCGATGAATACTCCCTATTACTCTTTGTTAAATGACAGCAATCAACTATTAATTCATTTATATTCACTAGATTTTGAATTATTTATATTTTTTATAGTGTCATTTAACGTTTTATTAATGAAGTTGTTATGCTTATAACTAAATTAATGTGCAGTGTTTATCTTATCTCTTGAGCTAATATTACAATAATGTTCGTTGGCTTGCTCGAAATGACGATTTTTCAACATATACTTCTAGATATATTACTATCAATGACATCGAAAACTAAATAAAAATCTAGTTGATTAGGCGTAGAGCGAATTTTGGGCCGGGCGGCCCCCTGAAGCCCAGCCCGACCCGACCCGTGGCCCGGCCCGACAGGCTAATCCTCAGAATCCGACGTGCTTTTGGATAAATTTTAGGGCCTCGGCCCGAACTGGCCCGACCCGGCCCGACGAAATTGTTAAGAAAAATAAAAAACAAGAGGGCCCGGCCAGACGAAACGCGGGCCACGACTAGGAGGAGATCAAGCCTGGCCTGACCGTGGGCCAGCTCTAATCAGGCGTCAGATTATGTATTTGTTTATTGTGTATCTTTTGATTGCAGTAAGACTATGTTCTTTAGGACTGAATAGTAAGGCTCTATTCTTTAGGACTGAATTGATCTGAACTGAAATTAAGTTAAAAAGAACAGAACCCTAAATACTACTTCAAATCATCAAAACAGTACTCACTTCCAGCTCCATTCATAGTTTAATAAGTATTCTTAAAACGGGTCAAATATCATTTCACCTGTGTTGTGCATATAACAAAATGTACTGTTATAATGTACGTCAAATGTAATAAACCTAGTTACCTAGATGAATGAAAGGATACCTCCATAAATGAGAATAAAATAGTGCGTCAACAATCAGTACATTATATGACTGATGGTGGACCTTTTTTTTTTTTTATAACAATTTTTGTAATTTTTTATAAAGTTGTTTGATTTTTGAACTAAAATTCCTAAATTGCAATGTTGATCGTTTGATGTTATTTATTATAGTGAAATCGCCCGATGAACATAAGAATTTATAAAACAAATCAAACTAGATGCACATAGAGGTGGCCGGGTTGGGCCAACCCGTGGCGGGCCGGTTCCATTTTTTTTGGACCCGAAACCTTGATTAGTGGACCCGGAACCGGCCCGAAGGCGGGGTAGAACCGGCCTGAATATCCCTCAAATCCTCATCCTGAACCCTTAATCCCAGAAACTTCACCCAAGAATGGAGAAATCACCCCCAAATCCTCATCCTGAACCCTTAATCCCAGGCCTACCAAACGACGTCGCATCAATCATCTTATCCTACACACCATACTCCCACCACACCCGCCTCAAACTCACCTCCAAATCATGGCACACCTTCTTCACCCACTCCCTCCCACTCATCCACACTCTCCGTCAACTCCGTCTTACTGTAAGACCTTCAGCTTCGTTATTCCTCCTCGTCATTTTCCCCGACGACCCATCTCTTTCCCCCCCCTTCCTCTTCGACCCCACTCACCTCTCATGGGCCCCACTCCCCCTCACCCCCCTCAACCCCCACGCCTACTCCCTCTCCCTCTTCTCCTCCCTCTCCCTTGGCCCCCACCTTTATCTACTCGGTGGGTCCCTCTTTGACACCCGCTCTTTCCCTCTTGACCGCCCCACTGCCTCCTCCTCCGTCTTCCGTCTTGATTTCACTCAAATGAATCCCAACTGGACCCCACTTGCTAACATGATCACCCCCCGGGGATCGTTTGCCGCCGCTGTTGTAAACAACAGCGGCGGCATTGTCGTGGCGGGGGGTGGGTCCAGGCACCCCATGTTTGGGGCGGCTGGGAGTAGGGTTGGGAGGGTGGAGAGGTATGTGCTTGACAGGGATGAGTGGGTTGAGATGCAGGATTTGCCGGGGTATAGAGCCGGGTGTGTCGGGTTTACGGTTAGGGACGGGGAGACGGAGGAGTTTTGGGTGATGGGCGGGTATGGGGGTTCGAGGACGATACATGGGGTGTTGCCCGTGGATGAGCAGTGTCAGGATGTGGTGGTCATGGGGTTGGGGGAAGGGAGGGGGACGTGGAGGGACGTGGGGCAGATGACCGGGGTTGGGGAACGAGGCCGTCTTGGGAAGGTTGCTGTTGTGGAAGCTGGTGGGGGGATTGGGCCGATGGTGTTTATGCTGGATGAGGATTGTGATGTGTGTAGGTGAGCATTTAGTTACGGCCTTACGGGGTTTTTTAGATTGGATTAGATATTTTTTGGAGTTTGGTTTTGTAGTTGTTGTTGTTGGGATGAGTATATTTATGGATCTTTACTTGCGTTGGAGTGTGGACGGTTCCAAATGATAATTCACGTTATGTGTACTCAATATTGGATTGGATGTTTTTGGAGTTTAGGTTTTTACTTGTTGTTGTTGTTGTTCTGATGGGTTTATTTTATGAATTTAATTTGATTTGCTATAGCCTATATGCATTGATATGTGGATTTAGTCTTCAGTACTTTGTTTGATTTCGGTGATGATATTTGTGGGTGAGCGTTACTATGACTCATGAGTTTGTGGTTTTCTGTGGACGATTCTAAATGATGATGATGATGATTTAGGTTAGCTGAGCTTGAGCTGAGATGATTTTTGCGACTATGGCTTAGCTTTGTTGTTGTTGTTGTGATGAGTTTATGAATGCAATTTGTTATATGTACTGACATGAGAATTTGCCGTTTATTTGACTTCTGTGTGTCTGTGAGTGTAGTGGTTTGATGGGATTGTTTGTCATCTTTTGAACTCAAAGCTTTGTTTTTGGAAAGGAATTGTTGTGGTACTTTCAAAGTGTTCGATAGGGTTTCGAAAAGATTTGAATTGCGTGAAAGGCGTGTTTCATGGTTGATTGTTTAGGGTGTAGGAGGATTTTGAATGGGCAAGTGATCTTTTTTCTGTTAGTCACTTACGAGTGCGTGTTGGATTTCTGAATGTAATCATAGCCGACTCTCGAATTGGAATGGCATTAAGTTGTACTCCGTATGTTCCAGGAAGACTGTTTATATGTTTACGATTTATTTGGAAAATAAATATATACGCGGAACTTTTTTTACGCAATGGTGCATGATATGAAGTTAGTTTGTAATCTGTTTCCGCATTTATGATAAATATAGGTACAACATGGCCTCGAACAGCTGGTCTAAGGAGACGAGCATTCCTAGGAAAAATCAGGACGGGTCATCATACGGGTTTGTGGCAATAGGAGGGGAACTTTATGTAATGTCACACCTTGTGGGCGTTCAATTGTCGGAAATGCGGAGATCAAGGCACCGTAAAAGGGGCACTTTTCTGTCGATGCAAATATATAATCCCAAAACGAAGTCGTGGAGATCGATGGTCACGAGGACACCTTTCCAGTGTCCGCTAGATTTCAAAACTGCTGTCATGTGCACAATTTGTCTATAGCTGCAATCTACCCTCTCACATTCTGCTGCAATAGAAGGTGATGTAAATTCATTCATTCCTGTGTAGACGATTACCGTTGATGCTATTGTGAACTTGCAGCCTCGTTCTTTACCATTTGGGCACAAGACCTCATCCATTATTTATTTTTGTATGCTGAAGTCCTTTGCTTCGACATATTTGTAATAAAAATGAACGAGGTTTTAACACCTAGTTGTGAAGATTGAGGGCTGGTCGACGATTGGTGGCGTGCTGGAAGCTGTCTTCCTTCTTACGACAACTTCAAGCAAATCTATTAATGTCCTTGTGTCTCATTTGACGAAAAACATATTTGTAAAAAACTGTCTTCCTTCTTACGATAACTTCAAGCAAATCTTCTTGTGCTCTCATATATGGTCGGGTTTTGAAGCTGCGGTGCTCTCAGATTGTCGGGTTTGAAGCCGCCATGATACTGTTAACAAGAACTTCGATTGTTATGTAGCTCATCTGTTACGATTTATACAAGGTCGGTAGCGTTTGAATGATTGTATAGGTTGCATTGGGAAAGATTAGAACTAATGTAAAAAGCCTTATGCTTTGTACTTGTGCAAAACATTATCTGTACGACTACATTACTTTAGTGTGAAATAATCTCATAAGAAATTACTAAGGTCCAAGAGGTCTTGCCATAATTTTACGAACTTATTTTTTGTAGTTCGACTTTATTCGAGTCAGTTCGAATTGTCATTTTTTATTTTATCGTTTGACAAATATCCTCTACTTTTAATTAATCATTTCAAAAAAATTAAAAGTTATTTGGTTGAGTAGAGATGATCGGCGGCCACTGTCAACAACGGGAGGTGGTGAGTGCTTAGGATTTGGATGGATGGGTGTGATTAGGGTTTATGATTTGTGTAGGGCGGCGATGGCCGGTGGGGGAGAGGAGCGGCTTTACCGGGGTTTGACAGCGACGAGGCAAGGGTTGGGTAGTTGGGGTTGGTGGGTGGTGAGGTTGGATATTTCGTTTATTGAGTTTGTCTTTTGTTTTATTTTATAGTGTCATCTACGAAATATTGGATATATGAAGAAATTTAATATAGTATTGGGTTATTCTACATGTTAACTTCAAGTAATTTCAATTTCTAAATGATACCTCTTGTCTGTTGTTTATAAAATTCGAACTTACTCATTGTAATCCTAACTTTAATCGATTTAGTACATATTTTTATTTTCAATTTTTTCTTTTGACAAATTTATGTCTAACCGACTAACCCTAATTAATCCTCTGAACAAAAGTTATTAGCTTATTGATTTAAAAATACAACTATTTTGCCAAACGGATTTTAATTTCATCAAAAATTACTCCATAGAATCTTCTACGCACATAACTCTTCACTTGTCTTTCAATAATCGACCCTTCCCCTTTCTTATTTCTCTCTGTGCCAAAAAAAAAAAAAAAAAGTGAAAGATAAATAATAAACGACCGGAACAGAAGAAATAAGGAGGACGATTTTTTTTTTTTTTTTTGTTGGATCTTATATTTCTTACCAAGTTAGCCCAATTTCGACACACCGTTTCTTTATAAAATCACCAGGCTTCAAATAAGACGGTAATTTTTTTTTTTTTTTTTTTTTTTTAAAATGTGTAAGAGGACACCCTGACCCCACCATTTCGACCGTTGCTCCCACCCGAAACGTATAAAAAGAGAAGAAAATACAGAGAGAGTAAAAAAGAGAAGAGTAATGGCAGCCACTCAACTCCAACAAATTCGCCTCTTCATTTTTCTTCTTCTCCTAATTTTCAGGTTTTTCCTTACATTCTTTCATCTTTCTTTTTCTTTTTCTTTTTTTTTTTAAAAAATATTACTATTACTATTATTATTATTATTATTATTATTATTATTATTATTATTATTATTATTATTATTATTATTGCTCCTTTCTGTTACTGTTATTGTTGATATTACTCGTAGTTTCGTTGTTTCGAGGCCGGTTTTTCGTGGTTATGTTGTCGGAATTAGATTTGAAGGATTGGAATGATAATGTGGAAGGATGATTTAGGAGGACTCATCTAGGGTTTCTTGGAAATTATATATATCCATCTTCCAATGGTGAGATTCAAACCTCGTCGTTTTTTATTGTCGTTATTTGGTACTCCCTCCGTTCTAGTCATTTGTTAATGTTTGATATTTGAGGGTCTAGGCATGATACGATTAACCCTTGTATTTTTGTGGATTATACAAAACGTACATTTTAACGTAATGTAACATGTAAGTGAGCACGTCATGATGACTTCCGTGTATTAAGTTACTCTGCATTTGAGACTGAAACATTGAAACGTTAACAATTGATTGGGAAGGAGTGAGTATGTATTTAGGATAATTCTGTTATATATATGTATTTGTATGAATAATCTAATCTGAATTGAGATGAATTATAAGAAAATTTATTTATGGATTCATATTTGTTTATGATTTGATTTTAAAGGATGACGATTTATTGCAGGGTACGAAGGTGAACATCCTCACGGGTTCTCATGTGTGGGTTGAGGACCCGGATGTGGTTTGGATCGGCGGGCAGGTGACCAAAATTAATGGGGATGAAGTCGAAATCAAAATCACTGATGGCAAGCAGGTGAGCATTATTTTTGTGTTTATATTGGGTTCGTGTGCTGCTTATCGTATCCGATAGTGTATGTTATCATAGTTTTGTGGCTTGTAATTTGGCGGTTCTTGTGTGTATTGTATTTAGTTGTGCTTAGTTTGGTGTTATGACTTTTGGGGAACTGGATTCTTAATGCAATGTTGATAGAGCCTTTTGAGTGTCCAATCACTTCCCAAAGAATAGCGTGTCGGTGTAGATGATGTGCTAGAGTAAATACTTTGTTGCTATATGATAGTTTCTTTGGGTTCTCAAAATGAATGACATGATTGAGAATCATGTGTTAAGGATAAACACAAGTGTAATTCTAGTGCTCGCCCGGTATCTTCACCTTTATGATGTATTCATAGCTCCTCTTTGTTTCCCGTGTCTCATAGGTTACAGCAAACCGTTCGAAAATATATCCGATGGATATGGAAGCTCCAGATGGTGGAGTTGATGACATGACAAAGCTCTCATACTTGCACGAACCTGGAGTTTTGCAGAATTTAGCTACTCGATATGGACTAAACGAAATTTACGTAAGCTCTCTTTTTCCTTTGATATCCAAAAGTAATTGTATTGTTGTGTTCCTTTTAGAGAGAAGATCGTTATTTGCTCAAGCCATGAGTCGGCTTTCTTATAATTCTGTATTCTACTCTTTGATATCATGGCAGACCTACACTGGAAATATTCTCATTGCTGTAAATCCATTCCAAAGACTACCCCATATATATGATATCCAAATGATGGATCATTACAAGGGAGCAGCACTTGGAGAGCTCAGTCCTCATGTTTTTGCAATTGGTGATGTGGCATTTAGGTGATTTTGATATCGTATTTCTCAATTCTTTCTATTTCTTTTTAGTCTATGTGTGAACCATGGAAACTCAGAGTAAGTGTAACACACACTTTGTTGCATCAGGGCAATGAGAAATGAGGGCAAAAGCAATGCTATTTTGGTCAGTGGAGAAAGTGGGGCTGGCAAGACCGAGACTACTAAAATGCTTATGCGTTATCTTGCATATCTTGGTGGTCGTACTGGTACAGAAGGGCGAACTGTGGAACAACAAGTTTTGGAGGTAAGGGGCACGATGCATTGTACATCTGTTTGACTACAGAGTTATAGGCACGTCTGAATAGTTAAGAAGTGAAATAAAATTTGAGGGTAGATGATATCACTTATGTAGAGAGCAGTGTGAAACAGTTAGATAATGAAGAAACTTTGAGTTTCTCGTGTTTGTAGCGAGTAAGAGGAGTGTGAGATGCTACCATCTTTCTTTGTGTTTTTAATATAGATATTAGATAGGTAGTTTCCGGTTGACCCCCTATGAAATGGGTTGACCGGTCGCAGGTTCACGATATAAAAAGCAGGATGATTTAGTGAGCCGTTTTACTTTGTCCACCATAGTCCCAAGCCAAAGTTTGACGAACCTTTGACTCCATTGGAAATTAAAACATTTCATTCGTTCATTCATAACTTCATGTACTATTCCGTTGTTTTGGATGCAGTCAAATCCAGTCCTTGAAGCTTTTGGCAATGCAAAAACAGTTCGTAACAACAATTCAAGGTTTGATTCTTCTGTTTTATCCTGGGCAATCCTTTTCCCCACAATCTGCATACAGTGAATTGCTGTGTGGTTTCTCTTGTGCACTTCTGTTCTCTGTTGACCAGAATTCTAGAAACCAGCTTTGCGGAGCTGGGTAGTGGTCAGTGGTTACTTATAACCACTTGGAGCTTTTGTAGAAATATGTTTTGATCATGTATATTCTATGTGCTAGAACGATTTTTTGTACTTTGAACTTCATATTTATCATCTTCCCCATATGCTGCTGTAGTCGTTTCGGTAAATTCGTTGAGATTCAATTTGACAAGAACGGAAGAATATCTGGAGCAGCCATCAGAACATATCTCCTTGAAAGATCTCGTGTTTGCCAAATTTCAGATCCAGAGCGCAACTATCACTGTTTTTATCTTCTTTGCGCAGCCCCAAAAGAGGTATAATTGTTTACAGTAGGCAGCGTTAGCCATACATTTTTCTTGTGATGTGCATGCTGGCATTCTATTGAATGGCTTCTTTTTCTACCAGGATATTGAAAGATACAAGCTTGGAAATCCTAGATCGTTTCACTACCTTAATCAGTCAAATTGCTATGAGTTAGTCGGCATAAATGACGCGCAGGACTATCTTGATACAAGGAGGGCTATGGACATAGTTGGTATAAGCAAGCAAGAACAGGTATATTTCTTTTGGTGTAATGCTTCATCGCATATATGTGGATGGCTGAATTTCATATCTCTGAATTTTCGGTCGAATTCTCTTAGGATGCTATCTTCCGCGTGGTTGCTTCTATTCTTCATTTGGGTAATATAGTATTTGCCAAGGGCCAAGAAGTCGATTCTTCTGTTCCCAAGGACAATGATGCTAAGTTCCATCTTCAGACAGCAGCAGAGCTTCTTATGTATGTTTGTGCTGTAAGAAAGTCAATTTTGTACATAATCACCAGACAATTGGCTAGTTCAACGTTTTGATTCCATTCTTTGATTCAGGTGCGACCCTGTTGGTTTAGAGGATGCTCTCTGCAAACGTGTAATGGTTACTCCCGAGGAAGTGATTAAGAGGAGCCTTGACCCAGGGGCTGCTACAACTAACAGAGATGGTTTAGCAAAAACAATATATTCCCGTCTTTTTGATTGGTATTTACTTTGTTTAATCTGTTGTGCTTATAGATTATATGTTGCAGCTGATCATGTCGAGATCCTTTTTGATTTTAGCTTTTTTCAGAATTCTTCTTTAATGTACAGGTTGGTTGATAAGATCAACAATTCCATTGGTCAAGATCCCAACTCTACATGTTTGATTGGAGTCCTTGACATCTATGGTTTTGAAAGCTTCAAGACTAACAGGTAAAGAAGGTACATGTTGAAGGTTTTATTATTGATTCTTTAGCCATTGTGTTACTTACTCCTGCAGTTGTGCAGTTTCGAGCAGTTCTGCATCAATTACACCAATGAAAAACTGCAACAACATTTTAATCAGGTTAAACCTTTTTTCTTTTATAAATGACAAAATCGAGGATAGTCTTGTTTGTGTCTTGTGACCTGTTTTGCTTGACAAAGCTTTGTTGCTATGCGAGCTGCAGCATGTTTTCAAAATGGAGCAAGAGGAGTACACTAAAGAAGAAATTGATTGGAGCTATATTGAATTTGTGGATAATCAAGATGTCTTGGACCTCCTCGAGAAGGTATAACTATTTGTTAGTTCGTGAATTAATAAGAGAACGAAAATCCCTTACTAAGTTTGGTGGAAAAGTAAAGAATAAGAGGGTGAGTCAGATGGTCATGGACTAGCCTCTTTCAAAAAACAGTTGTTAATTATATGGACATGCTGCGATCTTTGTATCATTTAAACAATTTAAAAAAAAAAAAAAATTTCGCAAACATATTGATATAGGGAACAGATGGGAGCATTGTGCTGTAACTCATGCCATTGTGAATTGTAAGATAAACTTGATATTATGTTGAAGTTATAACCTCTATGGTTTCACCCTTCCCGTTTGGTTCGTAGCTGAATGAAATTGGTCATTTATTTCTTTCCCTCTATGCAAATGTGGTTTGGTCATACTTTAGCAAGGTTCATGACTTCAGGCGGTTTCTGTGTTTTTCTCTTTATTTTTGCAGAAACCTGGAGGAATCATTGCACTGCTTGACGAAGCTTGGTAAGATACTTTGAGTGCTTTAAGTTCTTTACTATTTTTATCTTCACCATGTAAACCCTGGCGCTTTGCTTGGGAACTGATGGTCAGTGTCGTCTATAATACAGCTAAACTTTACATAGTAGGTGCAAATTATAAATACAGAAGTAGTGGTTCTGATTGTTATTTTTCCTTCTTTGCAACTGATTACACACAGTATGTTCCCAAAGTCGACCCATGAAACCTTCTCACAAAAGTTATATCAGACTTTTAAAGCTCACAAGCGCTTCATCAAGCCAAAGTTATCTCGTACCGATTTCACGATTGCTCATTATGCTGGAGAGGTGACTTGGAGCACTTTCTTCTACACTCTGCTTTATAATGGGCTTTATTCTACTGCCTTTACGATTCTTAACCTGCTTGTTTTACCTTGCTTTAGGTTCAATACCAGTCTGATCAATTTTTGGACAAGAACAAAGACTATGTTGTGCCTGAACACCAGGACTTGTTGGGTGCTTCAAAATGCTCTTTTGTGGCAGGGCTTTTCCCTCCCGTTCCTGAAGCAACCAAGTCGGCGAAGTTTTCGTCTATAGGTTCTCGCTTTAAGGTATCTGACTCCCTTTCAGTTGATCAGCCTTCATGTTTGTATATACGGAGTATTATTTATACAGCAAATTGAGCTCAACTTTATGATCATCTTGATTCAGCTGCAACTACAACAACTTATGGAGACACTAAATTCTACAGAACCTCACTACATCAGATGTGTAAAACCGAATAATCTTCTTAAACCTGCTATATTTGAGAATATGAACGTCATGCAGCAGCTACGTTGTGGTGTGAGTAAAAATATCAGTTTCCAGATTTATATTTTTCTTTTATTTATTGTATTACCTTCTCTGTACTAACTCTTCTGTTTAGGGTGTTCTAGAAGCAATTAGGATCAGCTGTGCTGGATATCCCACACGTAGGACATTTTTTGAATTCATTAACCGTTTTAAAATTCTTGCTCCAGAGGCAGTGACAGGGAGGTAAATATTGATTTCCATATTTAAATAAAAGGTTAGTTGTGAACTTGTGATTCCTCTTGAGATGGTGCACTTTGCTTAAATACAGAGATCCTGAAAAGGTCATGTGCGCGAAAATTTTGGAAAAGATGGGGCTAACTGGATATCAGGTTAGGAAAGGATTGCTCTTACTCCTCTATTATTTACGTGTTTCCATGCTCCAGCAATAACTAGATAAGCTGCTGGTTTGTTTGTAGTATTTTTTATATTCAATTTGTGTGCATTTTGCGTCTTCCACCACTTCATTTCCTAAGTCTTGACTGCATCCTGCATCCTGAGAAAGTTTTCATACTTGTAGCTTGTTTTACTCAAATCTTACAATGTATAACAAAACAGATTGGGAAATCAAAAGTATTTCTGAGAGCTGGTCAAATGGCCGAGTTAGATAGCCGCAGAGCTGAGAAACTAAACAATGCTGCCAAGACTATCCAAAGAAAGATTAGAACTCATATTGCTCGTAGATATTTCCTAGCTTTGTGCGACGCTGCTACAGTTATGCAAACATTGTGCAGGGGTAAGCCTACTTGACAATTTTGAAAACATAATAGCTCTCTCGATAGAATATCTCTGGTTATCACACTGATTTCATATATTTTAAGTCGTGCATTCTTTCTCTGATATTCCTTTTATATTTGCCTTCCTTTTGTTGACCTGAAAACTGATAGGAAGACTGGCTTGCAAGATATTCGAAAATCTGAGAAGAGAGGCGTCTTCCATTAAAATTCAGAAGAACTTACGTAGGCACTTGTCCAGAAAGTCTTACAAAAAAGCTCAGTCATCCGCGCTCGCCTTACAGACAGGGGCACGTGTCATGGCTGCGCGCAATGAGTTTAGATTTAGAAAGCAAACGAAAGCAGCAACAATTATTCAGGTTGAAATATTTTCTAAGTCTCACCACTCAAGATGTCTTCGTCATTATCAGATTAATTTCATATTTGGACTGGCTTATCACAGGCTCTTTGGCGATGCTATCTAGCATATACTTACTATAAGAAGCTCAAATGGGCAACAATTCGTACACAATGCAGATGGAGGGGAAGGCTAGGTCGAAAAGAACTAAGGAAGCTGAAGATGGTGTGTACAGTGTCTGTCTATTGGTGTTTACTTGTTTATCATGTGTATGTGCATGCGTTTTTGTTTTACTCTGGTCTCACTGTAAATTAACACCCTTCAAAATTTGAATTATGATACTTACTCAACAAAGCACGAACTCATGTACGAGAAACATTGTTGAGGAGATAGTGGCAAATGAAGCCAAAATTGTTGATAGTTTGTTCTGGTTAACTGATTTGGTAGCTCTTAGTATATTGTACTGTATGAAAGTTTAACTCATCCGTGCGACTAAGCTTGCGACATAAAAATTATTCTGTTTATTATTATTGAGCCCGTCTGTCATTCCTTTTTGGCTGCCTTTTAATAAAGTATTTGATTTGATGTGCATATGTGTACTCTATCAGGCTGCCAGAGAAACTGGTGCACTTAAGGAAGCAAAAGATAAACTTGAGAAAACAGTTGAAGACCTCACATGGCGTCTACAGTTGGAAAAACGTTTAAGGGTAAAATTCTCACTTTCGGACACCAGTAATTTCTAGCTTGCACTCTATTTAGCTGGGAGGAATTTTTTTTTTTATTTTTCATGTAAATATGCTCTCCAAGTCTCCAGGATATGATGTTAATTGAGATTAGTTTCCTTTCTTCAATTTTGCAAACTAGAGAGAGTGTGAAATAAGCGGATGAGTGAAATTATAGCATGACTTGATCAGAAATGGGAGCAAAGTTGAGACTTCCAAATGTCATAATTGTTACTACTAGCATATAGCTAACCGCTAGCATATCTTTTTCTGAAAGTGGAATGAGTTCGCCAGAACGCTGGAAAACAAGCAAGTTATTTCAGTTCTCTAAGAGTAGGGATGCAAAAGAAGATCCCTTACAGAATTTTGGCGAAACCTCATAAACTCTAATTGGCTTATTAGCTTATATGAACTGTGGCACGTTCGATCAACCCGTTCCTTTAATGCATGCCAATGCAGATGAAACCTTGTAAAAACAATCCTCCCATCAGGCTGTGCAAAGTTGCTTTGGAACTACAAATTGCGATCCCATTGATTAATATTATTTTAACGATATGAATCTTCACAGACGGACTTGGAAGAATCTAAAGAGCAGGAGATAGCGAAGTTGCAACAATCTTTGCAAGATATGCAGAAGAATATGCAGAAGAAATTTGACGAAAAAGATGAATTACTAGCCCAAGAGCGTGCTGCGGCTAAAAAGGCAATCGAAGAAGCAGCATCTATTGTCAAAGAAACTCCAGTGACTGTTGAAGATACTGAAAAAATTGAGACTTTGACTGCAGAAGTAGAGGGGCTAAAGGTAATTTTGCTGCAACTTTGCTAATTGGTTATGACGTTATGTTTGCCTGTTTTATCATAAGAGTTGTTTAAAAGGGTACCTCTTTTTTGCTTGCTTGTTTGGAAGTTTTAGCCTTGCCTCCTTTATGATTCCGATAGCTTCCTTCATCACAAAGTTCCTGTAGTTTCTTTCCAGATAAGAGGCGTTATGACGTCTCATCAAATAGCACTTATATATGATTTGTTCGTTAGTCTTTGTTTGTTAGGAATTTCTCTTTACTCATTTCAAAGGATGGAATTGTATTTTATGTTACCTCCAACATTTCATTTTGATGTTGTGTCCCGTCTCTACTCTCTAAAGTCCGTACCTCTATACCAACACGACACCCCTACACTTCATTTTAGACCAAAAAGGCCATGTCTGACATTCCAACATCATGTGGTGTCCGACATTTGAGGCCGAGTCTGAGTAACATAGACTTAACTTATTATGCAGGACTCATTAGAATCAGAAAGACAAAGAGCTGACGAGTGGGAAAGAAAGTATACGGAAGCTCATGAATCAAGTGAAGAAAATCGTAAAAAATTAGAAGAAACAGAGCGAAGAGTTCATCAATTGCAAGATTCTCTCAACAGGTACTGTAAAATTACGTTTCTTTGTATTTCTGCGTTGGCTTTTATTTACCTGTATATTATTCAGAAGGTACTAGTCACATTAGAAAGGCATGCTACAATGATGTCTTTTCAAGAAACTCTACGGGCAATTCAATTCACACAACCTTGAACTACAAGAAGAGCAAATATAGAAGTCATTATATATAGTGTGACAATTTAGAAACACCATAACAAATTATGGATCCTAACTGGAAAAGTATTCTGAACTATGCAGTTATGGCAGGGTAAATGGGTTGTTTACGAAGTATAGTTATGATTAATGCTTTGATGAGCATCAGGGGTATGGTGAATTGAGAATTATTTGTTTTGAATTTTTTCGTTCATTCTTTCGGAAGAGCTTGAATAGAAAATTTATGTGCCAATCAACTAAATAGAATATGTTAATGTTTTAGACTAGTTGGATTTGATCTGTGAAGGACTGCTTAGAATTTTGAACTCAAATTGGTTCAGAGTATTTACTACTCCGTATTTGTTATCTGAATTGAAAGGCCATCTTAACTGTGAATATTCGCTAGAACAAACCATCATGAGGTTAATATTCAGATTTTGAAGACTATAGTAGTAAATCATTCTGTATGAACATAGTTAGGTCAAGGGAAAACCAGGGTTATTTTTTGACTAGATGTTTTTTGGCCAATTGTCATCGACAAGTTTGTTTGTACAGATCTATCTTGAAAACAGAGTCCTAAGATGCCATCTATAGAAAATCATCTTCGTTGTTCGTCTTGTTTTGTAGGCTTTAATATATGCCATTAGGCTTCTACCTTGCATAAATCATTATATATGGCAGTACCTACCTTATTTTTCTTCCTTTAATTTGATTTTTAGTTTTGATTTTTGTATAAGCTTAGCAGAAGAAATTACTTCATGTTTCTGGGGATAGTCTTACCTTACACTATAAAATTTGTGAGTCAATTAAAAAGATCTACTAATTTAGATTCTGGCAAGTCCTTTATTCTCTAATTTCAGATGAAATTGCTATCAGGGTTTGATATTGTAAGAATAGCACCTGATGAGAAACATTTAGTTTGGTGGTCTTTTATTGGCTAGGTTCTGACCGTTGGCCATCGTGAAGATTTTGTTTTATTTATTCGCCAACTGTTCTCTGGACTAACTAACAAGGATATCAATCTGGAATGTTCCTTGCATTTGTGTTGGGCTGAAAGGATCCATTTCTTAGAGTTGTTAGGTATGATCTTCTGAAGTCTCATTTGATCATTTCTTGGGTGAGCTAATCTATGCGGGGACGTTCAACTGAAAGAATAGTTAATTATGGAAGCCCATACTCATTTGACTAACGATAGATGTGATTAGTATGTCTCAGGATGTTATATAGCATGTCAGACCAGTTCTCAGAGCTGAAAATGATTTTGAATGCCTCAAACTCGAGTTCTACTTCACAGCATACAGTCAGA